>WOUI01000023.1:0-166730 GCA_012184565.1 Aspergillus floridensis
CGAGCACCCCTAGTACAGTCCCTCAACCCCCCCGCCCTTGCCCTCCCCCCCGCCTCCCCCCCCCCCCCCCCACCCACCAACCCCCCCCCCCCCCCCAAACATGCATTTCCCCCTCAACCTTCTCAGCCTGGGAGCCCTCACCCTCTCCCTCCTCTTTTTCGGCAGCACAACCGCCATAACCCCCCACACAAAATTCCAATACCGCACAAACGGAACCTGGCTCGAAAACCTGGCTCTGGGGCCAGCGCCCACCTCCGGGGACACAAACACCACCCAGACACTACTAGTAACCCGAATGGACGTCCCCGAACTCTGGACAATCGATATCTCCACCGGCCAGGGGGGAGTGGTAGCTTCCTTCCCCAACGCAACCGCCTGCATGGGAGTCACCCCGCTAGCCCGCGAGGGGGTGTACGCGGTCGTTGCGGGTAGGCTGCAGATCACGGATATCGGACATCCTGTTGTGGGGTCGTGGGGGGTATACTCGGTTGATTTGTCGCGTGGGGAGGCAGTGTCCGTGCATAAGATAGCGGATGTGCCGGAGGCGGGGTGGTTGAATGGGATGACCTTTTTCCCTTCGGGGGCCTCGGGGGGCTCTGGGGTCGTGTTGATGGCCGACTCGGTGAACGGGGTGATCTGGCAGCTGCACACGCAGACCGGAAAGTACAGCGTGGTGCTGAACGATACGGCCAGTATGGCGGCGTCGCCGACAGATCCGTTGGGGCTGGGCGTGAACGGGGTGCGCGTGTGGCGCGGCTTCGTGTATTACTCGACTGACTCGGTGCAGGCAGTGTTTCGGGTCCCAGTAAGGTGGGATGATTCCTTGCAGACCGTAAGAGCGGCGGGGGATGTGGAGACGGTGGCGGAGAAGGTCGTGGTGGATGATTTTGCGGTCGCAGAGGATGGCGGGTTGTATTTGATGGCCGTGGCCGATAATCAGGTGGTCAGAGTTACGGCGGCGGGGGAACAATCGGTGCTGGCGGGGGCGAGGGATAGTGCGCTCGTGGCTGGGTGTACTTCCGGAGTGGTTTCGACGGATGGGCGGCGATTGTTTGTCACGACGAATGGGGGGCATATCACTCCGCCGAGGGGGAGGGAGGAGCCGGCGAAGTTGGTGGAGATTGTTTTGTAGGGCAGGGAGGGCAGTGTGCTTATGGTTGCGAAGTGGAGTTCGATAGATTTCATTCTCGAAAGGTTAACTCTCAATGACTAAGATACAAGAAATAACAGTCAATCTCAAACCCAGGCAAGTAGTAGCAGCTTTTCAGAACAAACATATTACAGTCTCCCGGAGTTCATATCCCACATCCCTTCACCCTAGTCATCACACCCCCACAAAGCACTTCCCCCGGCCTACGTCCACTATACCCCCTTTCAACCCTTGCTATTTCAGCTTACGCCTCAAACTCCACCTCCACATCCCTTTCCACCTCCACATCCCTCTCCACCTCTACATCCCGCCGACCACCCGAACTACCACCACTGACCCCAGCCGCCGCCGCCGCCGCAGCAGCCGGCGGAGGAGGCGCCACGGGCAGAGGCAACGGCGCGCCAGGCTGAGGCGTGCACGGCTCGCACTTGGGGATTTTGGCTACGCGAAGTCAGTGCCCTTACCACTTTCCTACCTTTGACCCAAGGAAAGGACCCCATGACTTACAAATTCCCTTGCAGTGCTTGGTATCGATCCGTCCACCCCAGATATAGCACTTGTCGGCCGGGACATAGTACCAGTTGCTAACAGTGCAAGTCAGTTCAATGCCATGTACACCACGATGGATAAGTCCCGGTAAGATAGCAGACTTACTTGATGCCCTTGTACCGCTCGCCGTCGGTCCACAGACAACTGACGTCGCGCGTGAGCCCCTTGGTGATGAAGGTGCGCTTGCTGTACCCGCAGGCCAGGGCGGGGCACTTGAAGCAGTCGAAGTAGTTGTGGACCTGGCCGCGGACGTCGCAGGTCACGGCGGCGGTGAGGGCGGCGTAGGCCAGGAGGAGCAGGGTGAAGAAATGCATGTTGATGGATTGAGGAAACTGGGCTTGTGCTTGGTTTGAATCTGATAGTATTGATGTAGCTTTGCGAGTGTCTTTGCGATGCGCTGTCGTATAGAGCCTCGAGAGAAATTGACGAGAGCGAAGATTCTATTTATCTTCCCAACTAGACTATGAGCTCTATACCTCACGCATAGTAAGTAAACCCCCATCACGCTGCTGCTCTAAATAATGACGTCCACGACACCCCTTGGCGAATCTTGGCACAACACAGCCCACGCCGATATTCCCTCTCCAGCAATACCGTTCAGTTTCCATCAAGATCTCCAACCTCGTGTTCCTCCTCCTAGCAGAATCACGGGTCCTCTCTTCACGCAAAGTCAACTGTTCGGGACGGGATCAAGATTCCTCCAGACAGCCAAACAGCAATACGAGCCCTGCAGGTGATCATCCGTGGGCCGGACAAATCACCCGCGATACTATTTTAAGCCGCATCAGCGATCAGGTCGGTGTCTGGCTCTGTACCCGTAATGTACCTGGGTACCAGATCTACGGGCTGTCATATTTAGAGACCATGTTCGTATTCTGGGCTGGAACCTTGGGTCGGCTTCCCGAGGACAATGACGTTGGGAGGTGCCGAGACCCTGATCCACCAAGTCGGAACACGATTTCACTGCCTCCGTCGAGGCTCGTATCTGGTTTGTGGGGAGAGTTTGGAGCGGTTGTCTGGTGTTGTTCTTGGCGCAAGGGGTGGTGCTGGGCGGCAGTATGGATGTTGTTGACTGGGACTGTGTGTTGGTGGGTAAGTGGGCTATAGTTGGTTCTACTATACAGACACTGTATGGATACATTCGTTTGCAGAGGCCCGTCGCCCATTCCTCTACGTCGGAGTAATACTATTATACAAGCATGGGGTTGTTACATCTCCAGATCTAGCATGTATGACCTGCTGGTGATTGATCGGTCTATCTTGCCAGGTGACTTCCTGAATAGAAGGATACAATGTACGGTGGCAACAACGAGACCCGGACGACTCTAGCGGATATTTAGGTCGGGATGCCCAGCCATTGCCGATGCCCAGTCCGATCCTTGGCGATGCTGGGCACAAGGCTTGATTTGCTAGGTTTCTCCTACGCCGGCCATATCTTGCGGAGACCTCTGTCTACGACTACGGCAGGTCAGGAAGTGAAGGTTTGGGGCGGCATGGCATGTTACACCACGATGAAGTAGTCCTTTCAGCTAGCTTGAACCTTCCCTCCCTCGAAAGACAAAGGACATGGCTAAGGGCAATGAGAAACTCTAAGGGAAGCTCCATCTTCTCAAATGGCATGACCCCAGAACGGCGGTTTTTCAGATCACCTGTAAAGAAAAAAAAAACAGGAATCAATCTCATCCATGTCCAGATCAGCCGCCAAGCAGGTCAACTCATACTCCGCTTCCAAGCCCAAGCTTTTAGCGCAGGATCCCCCGGAGCGAAAATCTCCACCTGCCGCGCCCAGTCTGCTGGAGAGTAATGTATGAGCCGTAAGTCCACCTGTTGGTGGACGGAGTCAATGATGTGGAGTAACGATAGGTCCATGTGAAGTCTGGCGGCAGAGGTCAGAAGTACTTAGTGTAATGTAACTTACTATCGCTTTCAAGGAGCTGCAGGTAAACAGGGAGCAAGAAATGAAAGGATAACGCACGGGTAAGGACACAAATGGTAAGAGGGGTGCTCATGAATCAACCGGTGTAACTGCCAGCCTTGCGTGCACGCCAGGAGCATCTCAGCCCCCATGTGCCAGGGCTGCAGGCGCGTCGAGGCCGCCATCTGTCCGTCCGACTGGGGGGAGTACAGGGTAATGCGCCCGGTATTCGGGACTTCTTGGTCGATCACGGGGAAGACCTTGGTGCTTGGCGTCGAGGAGCACCTGAACCTAGCGCATCAACGATAGGAACCGGGAGTCGGCGGTTTCGAGGTAGTAAAGCGACATCAGGTGGGTGGTTTTGGGTGAGGAACCCCCGGAACCGGGCTCGCGGTGGGGATCTGAGGATGGGGTCGTTGCCGGCTGTGCTGTAGCTCAGGGGGCGGGCGATGCTTTGGTTCCCATGGACGTAGAGTGGGATGGGGTGTAGTTTCGAAAGTGTTCGTGTCAATTCACGGGGGCGGAGCAAATGAATTTCGTCGGGTGGCGAGGACCCCAGGCGGGATTTTGGGATGATGGTGGGTAATATTAGGCTGACGGGGATAGAGGGCGCAGCAATGACATGACTAGGAAATGTGCAGAACCACGACCATGGAGGCCAGGTTCACTCTGACGTTTCCAGATTTAACGGGTTGGCTATTTCACATATCGCGGAGGTATTGATCGGCAGCCGCCTATCTTTACATCAGAGCACGTCTTTGTTGCGATTCATCGACCTCGGTCTGGCTCTCCACCCATTCCTCCTGCAGGAGAAGATCAGACTAGTCTTAGCGGATAGAAATAGTTGCAGGGGTAGAGACCTGCACAAATAAACACCATCCCCTGGCTGTCCCGCGCCTGTCGTCGTCCTCGAGGTCCGGACCAGAATCCTGTTGAATGTACATTAAGATCTAGAATTTCACCCGACCAGAGCTCCTCCCCTCGGAAATTAGTGGTACAATCATGAACAGTTTGAGATAAGCCTCGTTAGGCTTGGAGTTTTGCAGGAGATGACGATACCATGCAGGTTGAAAGAGGCAAGTACGCGGGGTTATTTAAAGCCAAAGTGAGAAAATATGAACCCTCAAGACGCGACGAACCGGCACTGCAATGCGGGAGACCTAGTGGAGTGAACAGAACTTCGGAGACTCAATCTTCTTGAACTGGCCAGGAATCTCCAATTTCGGTAGTTAGTGGGGAGGTGGGAGCATCTAGCGTGCACTCCAATTTTCATCACATGCTACTGTACTTAGTGTGTCAAAAGCTTCAGCTTTAGTAGGTAGTTATTAAGGAGTCAAGCCTCTTCAGCGCCAAGTGAAGTCTTGCAGGCCTAGGGCTGTGGAAGCCTAGGGCAGAAATAGTGCAGATGAAGTTTGACCTAGGCAGCGACGTGGCTGCCTGATAATTCTTGGCTCTCTCTTGGCAGGATTGGCCTGAACGCTATGTTCAACTGTACTGTGCACTCTGCAATCAACAAGACTCATTACCAGACAAATATGTGCGATCAGACTATCAGATCTCCTCCATGCAAGTCCATGCAATGCTGCTACCTGCTATGACTCGGTGCCTAGCCGCCCCACCCTGGAACCCGTATTCACTCTACCCTAGCGCGCAACAACTTGACCACTAAAGAAAAGAGGGTTCAGACACGCCACTAGAACAAATGGCAGGTAATGCTTCAATGCCTCTAGACAGTGCATGTATCCTTGCAATGAAGGTGCAACGTTAAATTCTATTTCGCCCAACCCGTGATCACATTCCATTCACAGCGCGAATGTTGCCTAACCGCAAACCCATAACCCTATTCCATCCCCCATCATGACCGACCATTACCCTTCTGTCCCAGATACAACCACAGCCACAACCACAGCAACCGACACAGACCCAGACACAATCATGCATTCAGCCCTCACCCGCTTCCGCGCGCGCATGCGTACCGCCAACCGCGCCTTCATTCAATCCTGCATCGCCGAGATTGAAACCCGCGACCCCAGCGTTCCTGTTAGAACGAAAATCCAGCGCATGGCGGAGTGGCGCCACTGCGACTGGAGCCCGGCGCCAGACCGCTGGGACGACGGAAAGCCCTACCTCCAGATGGTGGACGAGGACGCCGTGCCCGACCGGCGCATGGACGGGGTCTACCCGACGCGATTACGCACCGAGACCGCGCGGCAGATTTACCTGGATATGCTGCAGGGGGTGTTTCAGCGGCAGGCGGAGGCGCGGGCGGCCGAGGAAGGGAGCGAGCATCCCGGGGTGATCCCGCGGTGCGAGGAGTTGGGCCGATTTCTGCGGTACGCGCACAAAGTCCAGGATCCGGATTTGCGGCAGTCCGGGGTTGCGGAGTTTGAGGCTGGGTTGTACATCCATTTCGAGGATGAGGAGTTGGAGGGAATAGGGGAGGAAGTGAGGGGTGAGGAGGTTGAGGACGAGGAGAGTCGACGGCGACGGCAGGAGCGTGAAGACCGGTACCATGAGTGTGTGCGCACAAAGTGCGAGCATCTGCGGCAGGCGCTGGAACAGCCCAACAGCTATCAATCGTCGCTATTTGAGAGGGCGACAATTGTGGCTGATGTGGATTGCGATCTGGAGGTCAAGGCCGGGGTTCTCACCGGGGCAGAAGGGTATCGGGGGCAATGGCCCCAGTGGTATAGTGCTTATCTATTCTGTCGCAAATATCCAGATGACGATGACGACCAAGAGGATGGGAAGGAGGAGAAGGGGGATCAGGATGAAGAGCAGAAGATGGAGTGGAATGATGATGTCCCGGATTCGCCCAATATTCGTGAATGGAGATGGCGGACTGTGTTCATGGAGGTGGACTACTGCGACCCCGGGGAGCCGCAACAGCTGTACGGGCGCAGGCCGCGCTTTGACTCCATCCCCGAGTTCCTGGACTGGTACAGTAGCTGGCCGGATCATTTGACCGAGCGACAGTTGCTGAGTTATCGCCGGCACGCGCGAGGATGGGACGGCTGTCAGACTGACTGTGAGTCGGAGTGTGAGGATCACTGTTGATTGGGGTTCTCGATGACGTACGATCGGGACAACTACATAACCAACAAGAGCCGAATACCGACATACATCTGGCACATGGAAGTGATTGTTCATGAAGTCTGACGAACCGAAATGATGTAAATGTAGAGTTCATCAATTTAGCCAGTTTTCTAAGAACAAGGCCATGATTGTCCACTAGGCATCACCAGGGCATCGCTGGAATCCACAAGAACAAGCCATCATGGACAAATCCACAGCCAGAGCAAGTGATCTCATGCCCAGGACTATCAGCCTTAGGTCCGTGCACCAGCACGTCCAACATGAACGCCTTGCCATGGATGCCGGCATACAGAGCATTGTGGACGAGGTCGTCGAGCCCGGAGTGCTTGCCGCAGCCTGAGCAGACGGCACGCTCTCGCATCATGCGGTTGCCACGCAGAGTGAGGAGGGATTTGTCTTGATGCGATTTAGTTTGAGTCGCCAAGGTGAGTAGCGGACCGTGAATAGATAGCGCTATAGAAAGTGATAAGGGGGGACATACCCTCCACGTCGAGCATCTCTGCGATATGATTTCTTTCCGCATCGGAGAGGATCCAGTGGTAGCCCTTCTCGCCTGTTGGCAATTGGAGAGTTTCAGATGGCGGTGGAGTGTCGATGGAAACTTGGTGGACGGGGAGGGAATACATTTTGCTGGGGTTGGTTTTAGAATGAGGGTTTCCTAGGGTGGACTGTTCGAGAAGTCTAGATTAGGCAATAGCGAGTTTTCGGATGGGCTCCTTCTATTGAAACCTGAATTCTTGTTGGGAACTGTCGCCCAGATATATGGGTCACCTTGTAAGGAATCGACGTCATCAGCTGGTACCAGACGCCGGCGGATGAAACCTTGCCTACGAGGAATTCTGTGGAAGCAAGGGTCTGTAGACGATACACATGAGACCTTTTGCATTCTATGCTATACATATTCTTCTTGTCGTCGTGTGTATAGTCCCATTTCGTGTTACACTGCGATCGTCGTCCGCACAAACCCGACTCGGGGTCAAGTCAGCATGACAGATGCAACAGGCTTGGCATCATGTCTGCACAATCCAATATGACAACACCTGCAGGAAGTTCGCATGTTATAATCTCATGGCCTGAACCTGCAAGGCTCTAATCTTGAGCCGGGTGCCAGCTCATTGATGCAGGTAATATCCACCACAGCCTGCCAGCATCGTGCATAAATGGCGCAGTAATTGACTCCACTATAATCGTCAACAAGCCACAAAAGATACTGAATGTACAATGAGCGACTGAGTGAATAGCAGACGCGGGTGACCAATATGAGCAAGTGGTGATGGTCCCGCAACTAACGATAAACTCCATCATTGCTACCAAAACACGACAACTCAAGGATTCGGTTCATCCAGCGTCCACCTCCTTTGCCACTGCCCTTATCTCGAGCAATGGAATCCGGCGTCGCAGGTTTTAAGCTACGTGCTCAGAATAGGTATCAAGTATATCAGTATCCACCTGGAAGTAACGGCATGCCGGTACATTCGACCACCCAGTCAGCGCCTTGGCTGGACCCACCAAGGATCTCTCTGACTGTCTGACTGTCTGACCTTGACCAACCTTGAACCTTGAAGGATGTGGGGAATCCCTCCTGCTCCCACATCAACACATCCCACGCTTGTTCGCCGGATTCTCAATCTTACTTTCCCAGAACAAGACCAGAGATTCGCGTCCCGGATTCCGAGCGATTGCGCATGATTTTGCCGACCGAAATCCGGTGTTCCCGTACCCGCAAGCAGGCAGCGCGAGTCCAGAGCGCGGGCACTAGCACGGTCTTACCCGGCGTCCAGCCCCAATCCTTGCCGCATTGATGCGACCTTGCATCACAGCACAGCAATGACGCCAACAATTCACTGTCACAATACACTCGTCACCGCCTACCGCCTTGTATTTATGGGATCAACACCACTGCATCTGCCATAAAAGGACCAACTACACGCGATCATCATGGGTGCTCAGTATCTGTTATTGTGAGTGTCGATCCTACCATCGGAAAACACCGCTAACGGGTACATCAACCAGCCACTGCACCTACACCATCCCGGTCGCAGCCCTACTGACTATATTCTACTACCCGTTCTTTTCGAGGAGAGACATCTCCAAGATCACATTTCTGAATATTGTACTCCCACTCTCTGCCCCCTTCACTCCCCAGGATGAAACCTAATGGTACACGATAGCTAGCGGTAACAGCCACCATACCATGGGACTCTTACCTGATCCGCCACGGGATCTGGTCCTACCCGCCGGACGCCACCTTCAACCGAACCCTCTACAACATCCCGCTGGAGGAGGTCGCCTTCTTCGTCCTGCAGACCTCCATCACGGGCTTGGTGTACTGCATCTGCTCCAAAGCGCTGGTGCTGCCCATGTACCTGCCCGTGCGGCCGGTGCGGCGGGCACGGGATCTAGGGGGACTAGGGTTGGTTGCGTTGTTTGCGATCGGGATGATTTGCTTTGTATCGGGGGGAGGAGGGACGTATTTAGGGTTGATTCTGATTTGGGCTTTGCCGGTTGTTTTTCTTCAGTGGTGGGTGGCTTCCTCTGCTCTTGCAGGCACCGATCATAGTGAGGGCTAACGATGGTCAGGATGCTGGTCGCCCCGTTCATCGTCGGTCTTCCGTGGAAAGTCACTACTCTTCCAATCGTCCTTCCGACCGTGTATCTGTGGGTCGCAGATCGCAGCGCCATGGCCACGGGGGTGTGGTCGATTGCACCCGCAACGCAACTGGGGGTTCATGTTGCCGGGTTGGAGATTGAGTATTCCCCCCTCAGCATTTTCACTGTCTGTATGTGAACTAAGAAATCCGCAGGGAAATGCTCTTCTTCCTCGTGACAAACGTGATGATCGTCTTCGGGCTGGTTGGGTTCGACTACGCCTGTGCGATGGCCGAGTACACCACCATCTGCACGGGTGTTGCGCCCGGCACGACGCGCGATGCGGTGAAGAACCTCCTGCAGGCGGTGATCCACCCCCCGGCCATTCAAGCCTCAGTCATCACAGACCTCCAGCAGGCCGTCGCACGGCTACACGAGAAGAGCCAGAGCATGTTCGTGGGGAGTGCACTGTTCCAGGGCCCGGTGCGGGTGGATCTGATCTATGTGTACGCCTCCCCATTACTACGTCAACATTGACCACCCCTAACAAAAGACTAGATACTCATTCTGCCGCGTGATCGACGATCTCATCGACGAAGCCGAAGACGCAGGGGAGGCACGGTTCTGGATCGCAGAGTGCCAGCGGTGTCTGGACGCGCGGATCCGACCGAAGGAACAGGCACGCTGCGCGAGCCCTAAGCCCCCATACCATCGAACCAAGCAGACCCTCCTGCACCGCGCAATAGCCACCCTCCCGCTTTCCCGAATGACCACGCAACCCCTCTCCGACCTCATCAAGGGTTTCGAGATGGACCTCGCGTTCACCGCTCAGTCCACTGAAAGGTCCACTGAAAAGCACAAGGTAATCTCCCCCATAACGACAGAGGCCGACCTCGACCGCTACGCGACCTACGTCGCCAGCACCGTCGCCGAGCTCGTCCTCGACCTCCTCCACCACCACCACAACCAATCCCAACTCTACAACCACACCACAATGGCCCGCGCTGGCCGCGAGATGGGCAAGGCGCTGCAGTGCGTCAACATCGCGCGGGACATCCACCGCGACGCGGCCATCGGGCGCGTCTACATCCCGACGACGTGGTTGGCGGAGGCCGGGCTCACCTCGTCGGATATCCTGGTGAATCCCCAGTCGCCAGCGGCGTACGCGATGCAGGAGAGGCTGCTGGACAAGGCGGAGGGGTTGTATGGTAAAGCCCGAGAGGCGATCGAGGAGTTGCCGGTCGGGGTACGAGGACCAGTGCGCACGACGGTAGAGAGTTATATGGAGATTGGCCGGTATCTGCGGGAACGGAGGGGGGAGAGTCTGCGGACGGCGCGGAAGATGCGGTTGCCGGTGGGGAGGAGGGTGCGGGTGGCGTGGCTGGGGATGTTTTAGTGTCGTGCACTAGCTGTGGGGTGTAGCTACGAGGGGAGGACGAGGGCCGGGGCATGAACACACTTGGTGTAGACGTCAATCTTTTTAGCGAGGTGTCATGAATCATATGAAAGTTACTATGCTAGCTTCGACGCGTACTATCTCCCATACACCAAGCACAAACCCCAACTCCAGTCTCAATAAAACCCCACTCCACCCGCCCTAAACCCACAACCAAACAGGAGAGCACCCCACCCCCCAAGACAAGCCCCCCAACAACACCGCCACCAGCACCACCACCAAGCCCAAACCCCCAGAACCCCCCAAGTCCCACCTCCTCCCCCCCTCAAAATCCCCAACAACCTCCTGGGATACGATGCGACTCCCCGCCAAGCAAACCGGCACCCCCGTGCCAGGATGCGTACTCGCCCCGACAAAGAACAACCCCCGAATCCGCGGGTGGCGCACCTTGGGCCGGAACCCCAACACATTAAAGAACGAATGTGACAGTCCCAGAATCGCGCCGCGATCGAGATGGTATTTCTCGCGCCAGGTCAGTGGGGTCTCTAGGCGCTCGTGCACGAGATGGGAGCGTAGGTTGGGCATGCCTGTGCGGGACTCGATCGTGGTGAGGATGGTTTCGCGGAGTTGGGCCACGATGGTGTCCCAGTATTCTGGGCGGGATTTTAGGGCGGCGGTGTCAGGGGCGGCGGGCGAGGGATCGAGGTTTCCGACGGGGACGAGTACGACGACGGCGTCGCAGCCGGGCGGGGCGGCGGTCGGGTCCACCCGGCTGGGGACGTGGATGTAGAAGCTTGGGTGGCGGGGGAGGTGTTTTTCGTGGAAGATCGCGTCGAAGCTTTCTTTGTATTCGGAGGCGAGGAAGACGTTGTGCGATTCCAGGGGTTGGAGGGTCGTGTTGAAGGACCAGAAGAAGCTGATGCTGCTGCACGAGGTTTCTCGTTTGGTTAGGGAGGCGGAGTAGGCGGTTGGCGGGAGAAGGTGGTTGTAGGCGTAGATCAGGTCGGCGTTGATGATGACCGTGTCCGCGGTGAGGGTTTCGCCGGTGGTGAGTTGGACGCCGGTGGCGGTCTTTTGGTCTGGAGAGAGGGTGATGTGCGAGACGGGTGTGTTGAGACGGTAGGTCGCTCCGTGGCGGGTGGAGATGGCGTGGATTGCGTCGAGGACCTTTGCTCTGTTAATCTTTGCACGGAAGTAGATGCGGGGAGTTAGGGCTGGCGAGCCAGGTAGGTAGGTAGGTAGATCGTTGAGGAAGGTGGTAGGGGTTACCTGGAGGTATACTCACCCGTCGAAACCCACCCCGCGGATACCACACCCCATACACGAATTCGGCATACTGCAGCAGCGAATACGTCCCCGGTGCCTCGAACGGATTCATCCCGAGGTACATGCTCGCGAACGTGAGCGCCTGCCGCAACCGCTCCGACTTGAGGTAATGCGCCGCCCGCGCGTACACGCTCGTGAACGGATGCAGTCGGAACGTGTTGCGTATCATCCCCGGCTTCACGATGCTCCACACGTGCGGGTAGTTCGAGTACAGCACATGCTGCCGCGAGAGGTTGTAGTGTCGTCCGGCCTCCACCAGGAACTGCAGGAAGCGCTCCCAGCCCGATCGGCCTTCGTGCGCCTCAATCACGGATTGCATGGCTGCCATGTCGGTGGACATGTCGAGCGGTGGGGAAGCGTCGGCGTAGTAGATACGGTAGTTCGGGTCGCATTTCAACAACTCGACCCCCTCGGCGGCGAGGCTCGTGCCGAGGGCGGCGAAGACTTCTTCAAAGTATTCGGGCATGAGCAGGAGGGAGGGGCCGCGGTCGAAGCGCTGCAGGTTTTTATGAGTGGTGTGTGGTTGCTTGGGGCAGAGAAGGGACTCGAACGTAGCCATTCTCCTCGATCAATGAGCACCGTCCCCCGACGGCATCGTTCTTCTCGACCACCGTCACTTGGTACCCTCGTTTTGCGAGGCGGGCGGCGGTCGCGATTCCGCCGGCACCGGCGCCTACATAACATTTCATGTGAGATTTAATACAGTTGGAAAGGGAAGTCGTAGCCTACCGACGATAATCACGCTGGGTGGTTTGGACTTCATTTTTTTGCGGAAACGCTGCCCTGTGTTACTCACCACCCGACCGATGACAATTGTTTATACATTTTCTTATCATGTGCAAAATAAGTAGCACCGACCACCGCCGACGCAACTGAGGTCATCAATGAAGTAATGCATATTTAGCGCGCTGCAAGATAAGGTTACATCACGGAGCAACCGGGAACCTCCAGACCTTTCCCGGTTCTGCCGAACCTTGATCCTACACAAGTACAAAAACCGGCCCCGACCCTGCACACTCCCTACAGGGAACTCCGCTCCTTGCGTCGCACCTCATCATCCCGCACACCTTATTTCTGACCATATCTCCGCACCGTGCGCGTCGCCACCTTCTCCTCATCGTAAATCGCCTTGACGCTCGGGTGCGCGATCGTCGTCTCCGCCCACCGCTTGAAGTTCGGCGTCTCCTTCTCCAGCGTCTGCACCAGGTCCGCGGGGAACAGCCCGTACTCGGGCTTGGACAGGGAGAACAAACGCAGCAGGAACGAGCCCAGCAGCACCTCGGCGAAGGTGAGCTTCTCGCTGCCCTCGAAGTAAGGGCCCTGGCCGGCGGTGTGGGCGGGGTAGATCAGCGGCTCGATCTCCTTCTTCACGGCCGCGACGAAGGCGTCGCTGGAGGCGCGGCGGTCGGCGTCGCTGGAGCGCAGTGTGGCGTGGTACAGGCTCGAGACCTTGTTGGCCCAGGTGTCGACGAAGAAGGTGGTGCGGGCGCGTTTGAGAGCTCCCTCGAGGGTGTTGGAGGGGGGCAGGATGTGGGAGGGGTAGGCGTCGACGAGGAACTGAGCGATGATGGCGGACTCGAGGATGATGGTGCCGTCGTAGGAGAGGGCGGGGACGAGACCGCGCTTGAGGGCTGTTAGTGAGGGAATTGGGGGGATAGTGCAATGAAGTGGTCGTACCGGGTTGACTTCAAGATACCATGGTTCACGCGGGGTGTCCAAGTCGATGGTCACCTCCTCGTAGTCGATGCCCAGCTCGATGAGGGCGATGTGCGCCCGGTGAGCCCAGGGGCAGAGGCGGTTGGTGTAGAGGGTGATCTTGGGAGACATTTTCCTGTGATTATGAATGTTGTTGCGATGATGTTTGAGTAGAAGAAAGTTGAGAAGTTGAGGGGTTGCGGGGAGAATTAATAACCGCGGGATGACGCCAGTCCACGCCAAGTGGGGAGCGGATCGCGTAATTCCACGGCTCCGCCCATTATTAATCCGGCATTTAAGGCCGACCCCCGGATATTAGAAATCAACTTGTTCTATACATAGTGCAGAGTGTATCCTTGGAAATGTGAGTTCTCTTCATATTGTTTTTATACCAGATAGTCATGGCTGTCACAATGTCAGAACACCTGCGAGCTGTTTGTCTGGGATTGACTAGCCGTACCTTGGGATTATATGTTTTGATCCTGTCAAAGACTCAACCGCCTGGGCGTGCATGAATCAACAGACCGGGGCGGTGAAGCCTGCGTTTAATCTCGGGTCTTAGAGATCGAGGACATCCAAAGCGCATTCCTTTTTCTGACAGGAGTGTCTCTTCTATCGAGCCATTCCTCCCGCGATCATGTAGCATGTTCTTCCCGAGCACGTAACCGCAACTCGGGGCAACGTGCTGCGCATTCAGAAAACCCCGCAAGTCCACTTGAACAGCGAAAACTTATCGGTATACGAAAGCATTTCTAGAGACATATTGAATAGAAGCAACAGCATTCAGCAATGGGATATTGGTGAGGCATACTTCTTAAGTAAACCGTGTTCCCGGGTGGCTAGAGATCTCGAAACCAGCATGCCTAACCTCGAACGCGTCTGAGCGCGAAATCAAGACTCGACAAGCCCATAGCCAGCGCCAAGCACAGAGTTGTTGACCTGCTTGGCGACCTGGCAATGGGGACACATTTTGTTCCGACATTGCGGGGTCGCTGCCTCCAGGCACACACGCCGTATCGCGTAGCCGATAACTTAGCCGGGATCCTCTCCAGGGTAAGAAACTCGAAATCAGATAAAGACACATTGATTAGAAGGACGGCATTAAATGGTTGGCACATATGCCGTTATACAATGTAGCAATAAGGAATGTGGAGGTATCATGGACGTAATCTCATGCTGCAAGTCAGCACAATCTCAAGCGTGACTTGAGCTTTCTCTTTTCAGGAAGCGTTATGCTCTCAGGTGGTGCACCGTTAGCTTTTAGGGCTCGTTTCTCGCGCAAATCGGATTGAAATATACTATACATGAACGCCTACCCGTTCTTCGGGCATATCCAAGAATCGGAACTCGACGCCCATATCGAGAAAACCATGCCGAAAACTGATCCTTCATGAGGACTGCCTTGTGGAGTATGGTCCACCCTTTGTCAGCCTGTGACAGATCTGCGTGCAGCCTCCAAAATCTTTATAAGTCGAATATTTGCTTTACGCTGGGGTCTACGTCGACTGATCTCGCATTTTGTACAATTAAAGGGGAGGAGTCGCTGCCCATTCCCTATCGGGACGGTTGATAACTTCATCAGGACGAAGATAAGCGCGGGTTAGATTTAGGTCTCACGAATGGCGGATGCTCGTGTATTAGGATTTGTGATCGTTCGGAAACTTCACCTGGTGTTGACCTGTGTATTGGCTCAATAGTCAAGATTGGAAGAGAATGTTCTTGTATTCATCAAGAGATGGGCTGCGCTCGGCTGTCTAGAGATCGAAAATCTTCCACAGGTCAATCGGACAATCGCGAATGTGAGCATTCGCGATATTAGGTATGTACTGTATCTCTGTTCACTATCATATTTCCACCATTCGCTCCAGGATATTCCTTCCCCCAAGCTGTGAGAGGATAACATCTTATAATATCTTATAATAAGGTGGCTAATCTCTGAAGCGATCTCCTCGACTATTCATACAAGTATACCCAGTCTTGAACTCGAACCTTCAAATGATCCTGTTGGTTAAGTTGTTTTACATGTGCAAAGAAAAGACTACTAGTAGGTAAAGCTAGCGCTGAGGAGGCAGACTGCGCATCGGTGTGGCTGCTTGACTTGTCGAAGATTGAGACGGAGTTCTGTTCTCAGCTCATATAGCAGCGGCTGTGCGCAGTAGAATCTGATTTGTTGTGACTAAGATTTGTGTGTCGCAAGTGACAGGGGGATCCTGCAGTAGTGCCAGTGGCAGTTTCCATAGTCACTTTTCAGGGCGCGTAAACCACCTTGCCCCCGCCATTCGCCGCCGACCACGTCAGCGTCCCACCAGCCGGGACCTTTTATTCGGAGACAACAATGGGCGTAATCAGATAAAGGAGTATTTCGCGTTATCTAAGCTACAAGGCAAACTTGAAGAGCTCTTCGGCAGGTACATCTGCGTTACAGTGAAATCCCTTTGTTAGGATCTGTAACTGGGCGATGATCATTTCCAACCAACACAATATTTTTGCACCACAGCTTGAGGGAATAGACTATGTCTTTGATGCCCCCAAAGAAGTGACCCGGGTAAGTCTGGTGATGGACTTCTATCTTACTTGTCCTGCTGGGTCTGCGGCAAGGCTGACCCGTAGAGCCTTATAGGCCCCCTATAGCCGCGGCACTGATGTTGCTGCGGCGGCTATCCTACCCATTTTATCTGGCAATGAAACCGCATAAATCTAAAAAGCCATAAGCTGAGTAGTTATTCTCCGTCTGCCGCCAGAACCTTTCCTGTGCATTAATTTGTCCACTCTACTATCGTCGCACGACTCCTTCCTGTTCAATGTCGTCCATAGCACAACCTCCATATCATCCGAACCGTGCGTTTCTCGCCAGTCCAGAAAAGACCAACATATATGTGTTTGATGCAGACACAAACAACAAGCACCCAATGGTGTTCAATGACAGCCATTCATTCCAGCGACATATCACCACAACACCAAAGCCGCGTTTCCGCATAGTGTACACAACTTCCCCATGAGTTGGGTCCTAGAAAGAACTTCCACCTCTCTAATCTTTTATCAGATCTATCTCCTCTCCGATTGCGATTAGACCCCTCGCCATCACCGAATCCACGTTTCAGATCCTGCTTGATGTATATAAGATTGATCCAGCCTTTCTCGATCTGGTGTATCTCTTTGGAGGCAGGCCCACAAGCGCTGATGCGGGCCGCGGGGTAATGCGCATCCGGCCACGACTGGACGGATGCATCGGTGCGTTTGTTCCCCTCTGGCCTCAGGCTTGCCTATCTAATATTAACCACAATCCTCTTCCACCCCCCCCCCCATTCCCGGCACCATGCAACTGACCTTAACCATGGTGGTCAAGACACGCACTACCTACTCACCTACCCAGAGTACGAGCCAAAAAAAGCCAATTTTCCGGGATGGGTACCCCGCCAGGTCGCCGTCTTCCAACGCCTTGACCTGACCAACTCTGAGAACCTGTGGATCGTGCTGAATATACACTCCAATTCCCTGTTGCAGCAATCAGTGGAGCAATTTGTGGCAACCCATGCCGCACACTACGACTGCCTGACGGATTGGTGCATGCTGCCTCGGATGATTTTGGCTGCGTATGTCAGGAATTGGAGACCGTACATCGCTCATCTTGGGGAGGAAATTGAGAACGCGGTACGAGAGTCCAGCGTATTTTTACAATTCACTCTTCGCGCTCCTGCATTACTTGATACATGTGATTTACAACCCCTCTTTCTTTCTCTCTGTACCTCTCTGCTTTTCGCGCTTCCATTTGCCTCGTGCCAGCGAGATCATCTGGGAAGATAATGAGAACACGAATTGAAACGCCGTGCTAATATCTCGCATATGGAGGTACAGCGCAAGCTCGTACATATGCTACCCCTGTACGACGATGACGACGAAGAGATCCAGCGTCGCTCTGTACTTGATCCCCAGAACGTCGGAGATAATGTTTCTTCCCTGGCTGTACGGCTCACGGTCACGTTGCAGACTGTGCAGCAGCTCAGCGACGTGTATCGGCTGCTGCATCGCCCCGAGTCGAGTGTTCCGCCGGCGCCAGACCGGTACACCTTTGCCGATGAGCTTTCCAATTACGAGGCCGATCTGACCGCTAGCCTCCACGGCGCAAAAGTCTTGCAGAATGAGCTGCAAGGAATTGCAAATTCGGTACGTAGAGAAGAAAAGAAAGGCCACCGTCCGATCCACCCACCATCCAAGATCTGAACAATTTTCCCCTCTTCCCTTATCCAACTATCCCTCGACCGAATCATTAACCATCCGGTTTGCTGCTCTTGTGGTATGCACAGCTCTCCGTCGCCGTGAATTTCAAGGTGAACAGACAGATGCTCAAGCTGGGCACTGAGTCATTCGACGATAGCTCAACAGTGAAATCCATGACGCTAGTCGCGCTGATCTATCTGCCCGCGAGCTTTGTGTCTGTGAGTCGGACCCCTGTACCCCCTTCCTCTTCCTTTCTCTCTGTGTGCCTTGAGCCGACTTGAGTATTGCGTCGTACTTCGACTGCTGGGACATCAGTTTAACTGATTAAGTCCCAGTCAATTCTCGGGATGAACCTATTCGACTTCGATGGCGGAGGCCAGGGCGGCTTTACCATCTCCAAGCAGTTCTGGATCTTTGTCGTCCTGGCGGTGCCGCTGACCCTCCTCACACTGGCCTCCTGGTATGTGATTGCCCGGCGGACTCGCAAAGCCCGCCAACGGAAGACGGAAGAAGAGGGGTGAATTTGGGCATGTTGACGAGAGAAGGCTAGAGCTGGATGGTGTGTTATTGCTAGCTTGCTTGTTTATGTTGTCTTGATGGTAGCGCCTTGGGTGCGCGTATCTGGAGCATATTCATGCCCGGGTGGCAATTTGGTATATCGAGATGCCCTACAGAATATCACTTAATAGAGAAAGGTGCAGTACATTGCTATTCGGGTTTACACAGATCGCTGAGGCGTTTTACTTTCCCATTTCAAACATAGCCTCTGATTATGCGAGAATATCTATGCTGGCTTCGTCCCATGGCTCCACAACCACAGCCACCACCACCACCATCCCACCAACCCGTCTCGGCTATCCCATCCCCGGGCGCAAGCCCTGCGCGCCCGCAAGCTGCGAATGGAGCACCACCTTCAAGCAGACGGCGCATTCTCCTTCCCCCCACCGAGTACCTGTGCACTCCTGCTACAAGCGTACTTCAACTGGTTCCACCCTTGCTTCCCCATCCTCGACCGGGCGGATGTGCAGCATGTATACCTCCAAGGTAATCTCTCACCTTTGCTCTTGCACGCCATGCTGTTTATCGGTGTGAGTCTCTGCCCGGACGATGTCTTGGCGCAGACGGAACTTGTGAATCGCCACTCGGCTAAGTTCCTATTCTATAGCCGCGCAAAGTCTCTCTATGATGCGAACTGGGAGGGGGACAAGACTGTGAAGCTGCAGGCGTTGTTTCTGCTCAGCTTCTGGCGGGGAGGGCCGTCCGAGGAGCCGGATGTCAGGTTCTGGTTGGGGATCGCGATCAGTCTAGCGCAGAAACGGGGGATGCATGTAATATAGGTATCGTTACTCAGCAGCCTCTTTGAGTGGGAGTAGCTGATGGAGGATCGGACGCAGGGCAAAATTCTCGCATCAGTCGGCCAAGAAGAAGAGGCTTTGGAAGCGGATCTGGTGGGCGCTGTACATGAGCTTCCCTGCCTGCCTCTGGGTATCGATGCTGACCTGCCATGGATAGACATGCGACCAGCAGAGTGCCGCCGCACTAGATCTGCCGCTGCGCATCTGGAACAAGGATTGTAATGTTGCTTCTCTGCAGAGAAAGACACGGATGGAGAAGGCCAGATTGCTGTCGACGCCGCCACGCGAAGCATGAGGATT
The DNA here is from genome assembly GCA_012184565.1 of Aspergillus floridensis. Taxonomy (NCBI): domain Eukaryota; kingdom Fungi; phylum Ascomycota; class Eurotiomycetes; order Eurotiales; family Aspergillaceae; genus Aspergillus; species Aspergillus floridensis. The sequence goes on from WOUI01000023.1 coordinate 19,590, forward strand.
GTCGAAGACATGCTGTCACACAACCTCGTGCAGCACGGGCCGACTCATTTGTAAGTCCGAATCTCTATCTGGCTCGGATTTTGCTAAGGGACTAGAATCACGCACGTCTTCTCAACATTGTGCATCCAAAACCTCCAGTTCCCTAGAGAGACAGGGACTGGTCGCAAACTAGCCGGACACCGCGCAAGACTCTGTCTGCTGGGTCTGCAGGAGCTACAAAAGTCGTAGGACTTGGGAGAACTGGGTCCTTGAGCTGTTCTTTCGGTATCTGGACAATAGCACGGCCCGGAATCTGCGGTTGATGGATTGCGGCAAGCCTGCAGCCATTACTACACCTGATGAGAACGAGATCAGTGACAATGACAGGGGCAATGCGCCGTTGGACGTGAATCTTGAGGAGACTGTAGCCGTACCACCTGTTCTTCAGGCCGATGCATCATACCCGATCCAACTGTCGCTGGATCTGCCGAACGAGGATGATTTTGTGCAGGACGGGGACGAGTTATATAATGTCAGCGCGGGCTATACAGATCATATGTGGTCACCGTCCCATGATCCGACGATACTGGAGAATCTTGAGTGTCTGTATCGATTCCTTTAGATGCATGCCCTACAGTGATCGAACCACATGATGAGGGGTTGGTGAAGTGGCTGCTTCTGATTGGCACAACTCGTGGAGTGCTTTATCGTGCATATCCTAAGTCGTGCCAAAGAGGGATGATTTGCCGATGGACGCGATCATTCATCCCCTGCCTGCCTCGACGCTAGCCCGGATCCGCCCTGCAAATCTTGGAACTACACCTTCCTGGGCTGAATAAAAGGCCTTACAACCCCGCATCTTTCCACCCCACGAATACAATCTCTTCAAACTTAACACCATGTTCGGAGACTTCCCCGTCAAAGACAAAATTGTCGTGGTCACCGGCGGGGGATCTGGTAAGACGAATACAACCTGCATTGACGACACGCTTCATCCAAATTGCAATATCTGACTCCGTGGCAGGCATTGGTCTAACCACCGCCCAGCTCGCCACCTCCAAAGGCGCCAAGACCCTCATTGCAGACCTCAAACTGACCTCTGCAGCTGAAAGCTTCGTGAATAGCACACCCACCGCCTCAATCCTCTTCCAATCCTGCGACGTCCGCAACTGGGCCCACCTCCAGGCTCTGATCCGTGTCTCTCGGTACAAATGGGGCGATGTGCCCGATGTGTATGTTGCCGCCGCGGGCGTTTTCGATCCGGTACGGTTTCCTCCCCAGACAGCACTCCACAGTCCAGCCACTGATGTGAACTGTGTCGCTTAAGGAATGGTCCAACTTCTGGGACGACACAGAAGAGAACAGCTACGCCGCAATGGAAATCAACGCCAACCATCCCATCAAGCTGACCCGCATCGCGATGCGCGAGTTACTGCGCACCAACAAGAAGGGTGTCGTGTGCTGCGTCTCGTCCCTGGCGGGGATCGCGGCGGCGCCGGCGGCGCCCTTGTATACGGCGGCTAAGCATGCGGTCTGGGGGTTCGTCAAGGCTATGGCACCGTATGAGGCGATGGAGGGGGTCAAGGTTACGGCTGTTTGTCCTGCGTATGTGCATCCTGAGTCAAATTAAGGAGAAAGGAATGGGCGGGTTAGAAAGCAATGGCTAATGCAGAGAATAGAGCCGTGCGAACGCCGCTGTTCACGGACCGCCCGGCGGCGATGGAACAGTACTCTCTCATAGAGAAGGACCTGCTGGATCCCGCCGATGTCGCAGAGTGTATGTTGCAGTTAATTGAGGCGGGGGAGTACGGAGGGGGCGCGGTGGTGGAGATATGGGCGCGGGGGCCCGAGGGTCGGCGCGTGGTGCCAGAGTGGAACATCGCGCCCAGTCCGTACTTTGCGACGCATACGCCAGAGGTGATGGAGAAGGTCTTTGCGCCGGTGAGAGAGAAATTGGCGAGGGAGAGGGGGGGTGGGCATTAGCCTGTCGCCTATATACTTCCACCCATCCTATCGCCTCACCAACACACGTACTGTGCCGTTCAACATGATATTCAGTACACCCGCCCCCCGTAACACATTAATCCAAAATCACCTTCCAAAATCCGGAATAATCCCTGCAGCCTTGTGCTGATCAAAAACCTTCCACCACGTGCCGCGTGCATCCCTCTCCTCTGCCGCATCCCCCCAAACCCGATGCATCTTCCCCAAATCCAACGGGCGATCAAAATCGAACCCCTTCATCAAGAACCCCGGCACATGGCTCAAACTCACCCCATCCTCGACCGTCCCATGCCCATTCCTCAACCCATACTCCCTCTCCATCTGCCCCCTCTAGCCTTATGCCGTTGCAAAAACTCCACCGGATCTAACCGATCTCCTTCTTCAGGCCCCACCCCCACCAACCCAAAATACTCACACAAAACACCCCACTTCCCCTCCCATGTCCCCGGCTCTTTCGTATCAGCCACATTAAAACTCTGGCCCGCCACCACCTTTTCTGGCTGCAGAGAAAGAAAAATCCCGGACCGGGCAATCACATCCTGCGAACTATCCTGCGCGCGCGCGATCCGGCTTTTTGTTGTGCCAGGGAACGACACCACCGCCCCGACACCGTAGATGTACCGGTACAGACTCAGGAACAGGGCCAGCCACTGCGCCAGACTGTGTTGGTTGTTCTTGGGCACGAAGCCCACCACGATGTCGGGGCGGAGGTCGACGTAGCTCCATTTTTTGCTCGCAGAGAGTTCCTGGAGGAGGGCGCGTTGGTGCGTGTAGAAGAGTTGCGTGGCGTGGGGTTCTGGGAGCGGGGGGTGGGTCTCGCGGAGGGGGAGTTGGGAGGCGAAAAGGAAGGATGTTAGGAGGTGCACGCCGTAGGCCTTGACTTTATTTAGTAATCTTGGGGGGAGGGGGAAGTGAATGGGGGAAGGGGAAGGGGGTGTACCTTTACGCCCGTGGGGAGCACGAGCACTCGGAAATTCGGGCATAGGGATTCGATGGCTTGTACTGTTGTTGCGGAGCATGTGAATATTCAAGGAGGTTTCGGTGGCCGGGTCCGCGGAGAAGATGTAGGCGCAGAAGTAGACGGTTGTTACTGTTCCCAAATCGGGGACGTGGGATTGCAGGAATGTGGACAGGCTGGTTGGGTCGCTGTGGATGAGGTCCAGGTTGGAGATTAGCTGCAGTTTGTCGGAGGCGGGCCATTGTGAGATTCCTGGTGATAAAGGGCGGTTGGTGAAGGCTGTGACGCGGGAGAAGGTGTCTGGGGATGGATAGTTGTGTAGGAGCTCGTTGACGAAGGCCCAGCCTATTATGCCGGAGGCGCCGAAGACGAGGCCGTGGTTTGGGGGGGAGGCCATTGTTGTTGTGGGTGTTGAGTGGGCTTCAAGTTGTGCTTGGGAGGGAAGATGTGGTGGAGAGATGTTGAAGACTTGGGTATTAATAACTGGGAGGGAAGAGGGGTACCTCAACTGCTGAGAGGGGTTGCATATCTTGCTTATTGTGTGATATAGTTGCATATCCGTGGGTGAATTGACCTGCTAGTGCTCAGTGTCTGATCCACTTCTATAGTAGCGCATGTGCCGGTGCAGTTAGCTGGGCTACGGGCCAGTCAAGATGATCAATCAAGTACCTCGATGCTTCGACGATCATTGCCGATGATGACTAGCAGACTGGGGCTAGATACTGACTTCAATACGCCATGCCCTAACTTCGAAGCAATTCCTCCATGCGACTCTAAGATAGACAATAAAGATGTCTACACTGATCGGAAATACTATTTGCAATACTTCATACATGATATGCACTTTCTCCCCGCAAATTTCGCATTGTACACCAGATCAAGCATCATATCACAAGAGAGGGCTATGTCCACTGGAACACTGTGATACAGACGATCACAACTGACTAGTAGTGTAAAATCAACACTCAAGCGCAGGGCGCTTTTCCAGAACACAGCAAAGACCGGAAAACCCTCTACAAGGAATACACATCAGTCTAATCCAGCTCTAGACTAATCTCTCTCTATCCTCTTCCTTTAGAGCAAGAGACCGATAGAATGGTTAGCCAAAACGTTCAGGTTCGAATGTCGATTTTCCATTAACCCAATGGCTCCTGACTTGTGAACCGGGTCCGCCTCCACAGCGTTCGTACTTCAATCAGGAGATTGTCAAAATCCATACGCAGATGGGGGCTTATTCACAAGATGTGGATTTATACCCATAGCTACATATAACAGCGACCGTTTCATGTCATCATCGCCAGAACATGGACGGACGACCGCATTCTTCACTCGGCATCTTGTTCAGCATATTTCAGCTCACTATCACAAATGGGCACAACTAAGGCTTGCACAGAGCATAAGAGGAGTCATGATCAACATACTTTGGGTAAGCGGGTGCTGTGCTGTCAATGAACCCGAGATTCTGGTGCTCCACACCAACGTGCAAATCGACGAATGCGACACGGTCGTCTTCAAGGCATAGCCAGATTATTCTAGCGATTAGTGTTGACTTGTGCGATGGAGGTGATATATCCCTATGCTATTGAGTCTAAATCTCAGGCTTGACTGCGGATTAAAGGGTAACCTCTGTACATAGAAGCACTGGGCGCCATTGAGAACTCCTCTGAAGACTGCTCAGGGGTTTATTCTGCTCAATCCGCGGTCGCTATTTACTAATCAGCTGCCTATCCCCCCTCACTACGCTGATATCTGTAAAACGAAGGTATTGACGTGGTGCATGCTACTTGCAAAAAAAAAACTAGGACAACCAATATAGAGAGATTCCCAATACCACTCCTCTCCAACCAAGCATATTTGTTGTCGCACATCACTTCAAAGAAGGGAGGCAAATTAGGGCTGGCATTAGCCTCAGCGGCGCTGAAAAAACCACGCGATTCAAACCAGTCACAAGGCCAACCTTCCAGCTCGCTAGAAAATAAGCAAGTGGGGATTCTCCCATACACACCAATCAGCATTACTCTCAAAAGCAAGGCCAGGAACCCAGCCCATTGGACCAGCACGATCAGGAACAATCAAGCATTCCAGGATCATCCCGAGTCTCAACGCATGGGTACAACTCCCACAACACACCGGGATTAACCAAGATTCCCTCCCCAGGTTCAATTACTAACGTCCAGTCTCAGACAGAATTGCCTCGCACACGAGGAATCTCGTGGAACGGCTTATGCAATGGAAACGCCATTTGAAGCTAAGAATAGTGGGCGGACCCGCCTAAAGTGTTACAAATCGAAACTTGGTTGTAAGGGGCGAGCGGACGTTCCCGACTTATTCCCGACGCCGTGTTTTCTTCTGCTGGTGTATTCCCGAGCGCCCCGTCGGGAATCCGCCGCTCGGGGCCCAGACTTGGCTATGGTTTCGTTTACGTATAAAGAATCCCATACCCCCTCCCCCTCCCCCCCGTTTTCACCGCGTGGTTGATGGTTCAAGGAAATTTCTTTGTTCGATGGTTTGAAAGCTTCACATTACCGTTTACCCTATCCCCTCCGCTTCATCGTCTCGCCCTTTTTCTAGCCGAGATTGTGATCGTGCATCATGATCGTCAAACTCTCCACCCCCTACAGCTTCCTAGATGACTACAGCGAGGGCGCGCACCCGCGCCTGCTGGAGGCGCTACTCCGGAACAACATGCCCCAGCAGACCGGCTACGGCACGGACGACTACAGCAACGAGGCGCGCCAGCTCCTGCACGCGCAGCTGCACACCACCCCGGACGAGGTCGCCATTCACTTCGTCCCCAGCGGCACCTCAGCCAACCTGATCTCGATCGCCAGCTGCCTGCGCCCGTATGAAGCCGTCGTCGCCGTCGACTCCGGCCACATCAGCTGCAAGGAGGCCGGCGCCATCGAGGCGACGGGCCACAAGATCATCGGCGTGCCGCACTGCCGCGGCAAGCTGCTGCCCGACCGGCTCGAGCGCGAGCTCGACCGCAACCAGTTCTTCCCGCACATGGCCAAGCCCCGCCTCGTCTACATCTCCCAGTCCACCGAGCTGGGCACCGTCTACACCCGCGCCGAGCTGCAGGCGCTGTCGGCCGTGTGCCGCCGCCGCGGGCTGCTGATGCTCGTCGACGGCGCGCGGCTGGGCGTGGCGCTGACCACGACGACCGTCCCGGATGTCCCCACGTTACGGGACATGGTCGACCTGGCGGATATCTTCTGGGTGGGCGGGACGAAGATGGGCGCGTTGCTGGGCGAGGCGGTCGTCGTGCGGCGGGAGATCGCCGAGGGGTTCGAGTTCCACATCAAGCAGCACGGCGCGCTGCTGGCCAAGTCCCGCGTGATCGGGGTGCAGTTCGCCGAGCTGTTCCGCGACCCCGACACCCCGTTGTTCTTCGAGCTGGCGCGCCACGCCAACGAGATGGCTCGCCGCCTGGCCGACAACTTTGTGCAGATGGGCTTCGCGCTCGCGGCTGAGACGGAGACGAATCAGGTGTTCGTGCACATCCCGGATGACATCCTGCCGCTGCTGGAGGAGCGCATCCGGTTCTACGAGTGGGAGAAGGTGGATGGCCACACTGTTGTGCGGATTGTGACCTCGTGGGCGACGGACGAGACGCAGGTCGAGAAGTTGAATCAATGGGTGCGGCAGGTGCGGGCTTGATGGCTGGCTGTTGGGCCCCGGGGTGCGCGTAACGAATGTCTATAATAGAGAGTAATAATGTTAATGAGTCATGACCGTCAGTTTGCATTTTCGTGGTGGGGAGTTGGAGTTGATCTTACGATCGATGGTTAATGATTCAAGTGGGGGAGAGGGAGTTGGGAGATGGAAATTGAGTGGAGTCCGCAAGTGGCCGAATTACGCCCGATCAAGGCGGCGGTGAAGCCGTTTTATTCTTTCGGTCAGATCCCGTGCCTACCCTAGCCCTCCTCCCGATTTGGAAACCTGACCAAGGAACCAGAAAGCTGAGGAGTATGTAGAGTAGATCAGCTGCATCTACTTTCTATATGTACGCCGTTCGTGGAGGTGCTGCAAATCAACTGAGACTACATGAAATCTACCTGATAAACTTAATGCTGATAGACGGCCGGGACCGTCTGTCATCAACCTCGGCTCCAGCAGGTTAAAATATATATTTTCCCATAAACTGAAGCCACGGAATTATGAAGGCGACATCTGAAGTGTTACGAAACATCTGTGGTAATCGTCTATCAAGGGACAAAGGCATGATCACAGTCAATTAAAAGAAATTTGCACGCCAATTGAGCTTGGACCCCGGCAGAGCTCCAACCGGCCGCGCAAGAAGTAGCACCTAACGCTCCGTTGTGGTCAGATAAGCGAACTGGTAGGTCGATAGAAGAAACAACCACTCACGTTAAACCAGTTGTACATACTGATCCCTTATCAAACGTATGTTGTGCACCCAAGGTGAGCCCCTGCCTCAAATCATTGCTATAGTTGGGACTGAACCGGCTTCGGCCGGAGCTCAATGCGATGCAGGTGAGGCGTCCGGGTTCTCCAATCCGACGCCTGGAGTCATGCACAAAGCGTTCCCAAAGTACCGGAGGCCCTCGAATTAAGTGTGGGCGGTGGAAAACTATTCCCCGGGTACCATATGTCGACTGTGAGGAGTAGGATCTCGAGATTCCTTGGAAGGATCTCATTCAACCTTTGGGAGGAGCCTAATGAAAATACCACCAGGAGCACCAGCGGACATTCCAGAGCCACGAGAGATAGCAAACAATGTTCAGTGCGCGACAACGACTTCAAGATTAAGCGGCATATCTCTGCCAGACCTGCCAGGATGCCGGACGTCTGCCGGGTTTCTGACCGCAATGCTGTTGATATTGAAATGGGCGAAAGAGGAGATGGGAAGGGAACAACGACCCAGTAGAAGGCGTTGGGGATTTCGATCCATGCCATACTCTGGATTCGATCACGTGTGCACAAAGAGCCCAGCTTTCTTTGTTCAGTGGTTCGGCGTGAATTGATGCTCTTGGCATCCCACGGCAACATGGCCTGCCCTGTTGGCTATTGCATTCACTCTGAGCTTCTACATCTTTGAAAGAACCGAGACATGATCATGAAGACAAGGGGAAGGCGCGACGAGAGTCACGTGGCTTCTTGTCTTAAGGCCTCATCTAACAGATCAAGGTGAAGAAGGAAGGACGTGATGGCCAGGTAGGGATTCATGGATATGGCTGAGATGTCGCAACATAGCCACTTTGCCGTGGTTCAGCATAGCTACATATTGGTACAACATGTATTTATCATGGATTCCCTGTTAGGGATCCGGATGGAGTGCAATCGGTTTGTACCTCATCGATCGATGCCTTGTCTACTCTTCGATCCTACCCTCAAGTTCACCTGCGAACTCCTTGACTATCCACTGACACCAATCTTCAAATGCAGTCCGCCATTCCGCCAGCCGTGCGGCTTTGACTCCCTCCATTACCCGCCCCTCAACTCCCTCCAACCACGCCGTCTCGTCCTCATCCTCAAAAGCAGCCCACCGTACACTATCCTCCGCCATCTTCGCCAGGCCCCCAAGTCCCGTGTTTTCAAATGCAAGTAACACCTGATAGAAGTCATAGCTAAGACCATTTCCCCCATGGCCTAGGATTGCGGGATCATCGTTGTTCAACGAGACCGCCACCCCGCGCGCTTGCAGCGCCGGCATCGGATGCGTGAGGATATTTGCCGTGAGACGCAAGACCTCGTGCGAGATGGGACACATCTCGATCAGGATCTTCTGGTTTTTCACCATTTCGATCAGCACGGGGTGCTTGTACAGCGAGAACGCGTGGCCGATGCGACGAGACTTGAGCAGGATTGCGTCCACTAGGTTCGCGTCGGTGGCATCGCCATCCCCTAAGCACTCGCCAGCGTGGAAGAAGAACGGTATTTGGAGGTTGAGTTGGGCGCATTCGTGCTGGAACCACTCACAGAGCGGGAGGAACTCGACCAACGGGCGACCGAGATCCTCTTGGCCGACGAAGTCGAAGCCGGCGACCACCGCGGGATAAGCGGCCTTGCTGGAGAGACAGTCTTGCATGGATGCACGCAGAAGGTCGTCTGGTAGGCTGCGGATGGCGGTCCAGATGAGGCGGGCGCCCCAGAAACCGGAGCCGTCCGCGGAGGAGCAGTACCGCTGCAGCTCCTGGGCAAAGCATTCGAGGAAGTAGTGGGTGTCGGGTTCCGGGGTGTCCGACCCCGTCCGGTGGAACGGGCGCGGTACGAGACGCAGTTCGACGTACTTGATCCCGTCGGAATGTAGTTGCTGCAGGAGCCGGGGGACACAGCGACGGAAGATAGGTTCTGAGTAGAAGAGTCCAGCGATGCCGCGGAAGCAAGAGGCGAATTTCTTCCAGATGTCGACGATGCCCCGGTGATGGTGGTACAGGGCTTCGTCCTCGGTGATGGTCATCTGGGAGATGGCCCAGGATTTAAATCCCGACACCCCGCTGGGATGGGTGCGAGCGGCTTCGGCGATAGGAATGAGCTCGTTTGGAAAGTAATTGGCGTCCCAGATGGATGCAGTGGCTTCAGCGACCGTCCGGTTTGGACGGTAGTGGAATTCAAAGGCTGGCGGGGTCGTTGACGCGCCAAGGGTCAGTGACGCGGGACTGGACATCCAGAATCCGGGGATCTGCAGCGCCTGGTCGAGCATCCAGTCGATATCAATCATCGCCTCCATGTGGGCGTGCAGGAGACAGCCCTTGGGCATAGCGGACACGATTCTCCACAGCGAGGTTTTGTGCATCCGATCGCGGGAGATGGCGAAGGACATGCCAGGAAACACGACAGGGTGCTTGGCCTCACTGTGGCTTCCCTCAGGTGTTGTCCAGAAGATCTCCGACTCTCGCTGACGGATGCGGGCGACGATCTCCGCGGCCCTCTGCGCCGTGGTGGACATGTTTGTCTTGAAGGCATGATCATGGCGGATGTTTTTCTCCTGATTCAGCAGAGCAGACCGTTCTCGGAGGTGCCGTTGGATTCTTGTCTGCGTCATTTTGAGCTGAGAGATAGCAGACGGGAGATGGAGAAACAATGGAGGGGAAACTCAGAGGCTGTGTAGATTAGCGGGGTGTTGATCGGCCGCATAGGATGCATTGTCCCTAATTGCCTCTTCTGGTAAATTAACAGAATTTCGAGGAAAGAAGTGGGGATTAACCGCATATCGTAACAAATGCGGCAAATGACGTGGTCATACTTGGCATGGTCGAGCAGATCATGCTTGTCGCAACAATTATAATTCCGGTTATTCCTTCAGTTGAACGACTGATGAACTTTCGGACCTTCGACAGTCTCTAGAAACCGGGAGTGAAGCCGTACGACTGATGTACGGCACCACGACTTATCAGGTGTCTGAACTGTGACGGGGGAGCCTTTCACAGACGCCATGCAGCAGACAAGGTTATTGACCAGCACGCACCTTCACCTTCACCTTCACCTTAGAGACCAGCAATTAACACACATCTCAGGTCGCACCCTGTTGACTCCGCTCATACTCAGGCAAAGCCCATCTCACCATTCACTTCGAATCCAGCACCTCGTCGACGGTCAATCGCTCCTCCGGCCGGAAAGCCAGCATCCGACGCATTAATTCCAGAAAGGCAGTCTTCTCATCCTTGCTGATCTCGTCTCCCACCTTTCGTCTCCATTTCTGCACGCCTACTTCAACTGACTCCTGCAGCGCAGGCCATCGATATTCCTTGTAGATTTCCGTAGGGCAACCATCCTCCTCGAAGAAGCTCGACCGTCCCTCCCATCGCCGCCACCAATCTGCAGGCATAGGCCCCAGCATATCAACCTGCTGCGCCGTAATCTCATCCTCAGGGTAGCCAAGTGGACTCTGTGGTTTGAACTTGGTTTCAGGCGCCCGGAAGGCTGGTGGAGTATGGCAGTCTTGCCCAAGGCGGACCTCCGAAGCGGGCGCAAACGCCTCACCAAAGTCAGTCAGCAGAGGGCGGGCATCGGGTATGGAGAATTTCTCCGCATATTTGCCTAGGGATAGTGGTAAGTCCATATGCCAAAGCTCGCGCAACATCAAAGGGGGAAAAGACGGCTGAAGGAGATCTCGCGCAGATTGCATTGAGCAGGGGTGACTGTGTAGCACGTATGGCTTCCATTTGGACCTTGCACATTGAATTCATCGAGCAGTGCAGGCACTAAGCCACGTCCGGGATGGACAGCTGCTGACGGTGGGAGGGAAGCGGATAAAGCCTTGAGGACAGCAGTCTCACTCGATTGCGAGTCTGCTGCGTTGACCTTGAGGGCAACATATCGCTTCAGATGGGTGTCCAGAGCAAGCCAAACAGTCGATTAGCCCCCAGATCCAAGTTTGTCGGCAATGTGATGTCGGTCATGTAAAAGGTCGCGAATCATGATGGGATGATACCCCCCGGGCTGGTAGTTTTCGAGTATCTCCACACCTTTGATCCACTTGTACTCGATGCGATGATTCCCGGCCACTGTGGAGCCTGAGCGTGTGAAAAACCCCGGTGCGTGGTTTCGATGCCATAGGATCCGAAGAACTGAGTTTGGAATTTGAGGTGGCATGTATATTGGCATCAGTGATGCGGGCAAACTCAAGCAGCGTAACATAGTGTGTCGGAGTGATCAAAGATATGGCCGAGAAAACTCCAGCAACGGGGCTGCGGAAAACATCACCAATTCAGTGTGTGTTTGCATTGTCTGCTTGATGCGAGACTCATTGCGGTCACGTGGACTTTCTGCCTCATAAACGAGGTGCTGACGGAACACGGAACAATTTTTTTCTTCCCGAGGCAAGTTTTAATTGCCTCAGGCAGGAAGGTTACCTACCACCTTTCTAGTCATGATGATAACACTTCCAGTCCATAACTAAATTCTCAACGGCTACCGAGTCAGGCGCAATTCCCGACCCGGTCCAGAGCGAAACAAATCCAGGAATGATAAGGAAAGAAAAGAAAGGAGAGGGCTCCACCGTGCGGGCTCTGCAGCACAAACCCTATCTATCTATCATTTCCGAGCCGCCCAAATCCCGCCATTCCCGATCCTCGGCTTTTCTTTCATTGCATCGTCTCCGCAATGCGTCTGTCCATCTCCTGCGACAGCTGTCGGTAGGCTACCACCCATCAACACACTCCAATCCATTGTGCTGCTACGCAAATCACTAATGAAATCAGCCGGTCGAAAGTAAAATGCGTGCACGATGGCCAACCCCCTTGTCGTCGGTGTCACCGCCTCAACCGCGACGATACCTGCGTGCTCACCGACCCACGCTCCCCCGCGGCGATACGTACGCCTCGCAGTCGCCAATCCACCACTCCATATCCCAGTAGCACGCTGCGTCGCGCAAGCAGAGCGACCGATGTCGCGCCAGAGCTCAGCAGTCTTGTCATGCCCCGTACACCAGCCACGCCCATCGCAACCCTCTCGACCGCCACCCTGATCAACGCCTGCGATATCTACCGCAAGCGCTTCCCTGTCGTGAACTTCCTGCACTACCCGTCCCTAATCGCGGACCTGTCCAACGACCTCGCGTCCGTGGACCCCGTCTTCCTAGCCTCGCTCCTCTCGCTGTGCGTGCGGTTCATGAGCGATGACGATCTTGCACCCGAGGAGACGTATGCCACCTATGCGCGGACGCAGCTCGCCCATCGCGCCTTCGAAGCACCCTCGCTCTACCTCGCGCAATCCCTGGTCATGCTCTCGCTGTACGAATGGGGATCCGGCCATCCCTACCGTGCGTGGATGTACAGCGGTACGCACCCCCTTCTCCCCCGCGCCCCACCCCTCTCCCCACCGCACTAAAAAAAAAGCATCAGGAATGGCAACCTACATGCTCCAAACCCTTCTCAAAACCGCCGACGATAGCATGGAGCACAACCCCGAAGACTTCCATGCGGCCCCACAGACCCAAATCGCTTACGAGCAGCTTGTGCGCACGTATTGGTGCTGCTTCGCGCAGGACTGCGAGCTCAGCTCCGGTGCGCGACAGCACATTGCCCTCTCGTTCCGGGAGATCCTGGTGCCCCTGCCGATCAGCGACCAAGACTTCACATTCGGACGGGTGTGTCCGACCCGGCTGATGCCGAGAGACATGACGCAGGGGTCCTCGTCGCGGGTGAAGGGATTACTGACGATCGACCGGGGGCTGAGCATCGTGACGCGCGGGTTCGACATCTTCGTGCGGATTCTGCGGTTCGCGAACGAGAACCGCCGCGGGCGGGCCGGGGGTGATTCCGTGGGGATGTGGACAACCCTCAAGGGGGAGCTGGACGAGTGGCGCGAGTTGCAGGACGTCACGGTGCGGTTCCCCGAGACGAGCGCCCAGGCCCACGTCGCGCTGGGGTATGGGGAGTTGTTTGCGTACATCAACCTAGTGTATTTCATGAGTCGTCTCTTCCTCTACCGCGACGCCTTCCTCTCCACCCACCCGCCGGCCTCAGCCCCAGCCCCAGCCGCCAGAACCACAATCGCAACCCCGAACACAGATACGGAAACAGACCCCGACAAAGCCCTCGACCACCTCTTCACCGCCGCCCAACACATCGGCAGCATCATCGCCGCCCTCGACGCCTCCGGCACCCCCGTCATCACCTCCTACGCCGGCTACAGCGTTTTCGTCGCCGCCCACATCAACATGTACGGCTCCGTCGTCCCCACCCGCTACCCCGGCGGCCGCGTGCGCGCCGCGCACGAGAAAAAGCGCAACTTTGATTACCTCGAGCGGTTGTGTCGGTATTGGGTTGTCGGGCATAGTTGGGTACGTACCTCCCTTTCCCCTTGTTCCTCCTTCGTGGTGTTTGGGTGGTTCTGTTGGTGATGCTCATGACTGTGGTTTTGGGCGTGGATGTGGGTGCAGCATGGGCATGGTCACAGGGTTAAGCATGGGCTAATGGATGTTGGCAGTGGCGCACCCTCCAAGAAGCGAACCGGTTCTATTCCACTGCCAAGCTGCCGGGGAGTCTGTCGGGGACGAATGCCGCGTCCGCGGCGGAACGGAGTATGGAGAGGCCGGATCATCTTACCCTGGCGGGGACGTTGGACGAGTATGGGGATATTCGGGTCGAGAGGCCGGAGATCTCTGCTGCTCGGTCGAGGAGCGGGGAGGGTGATGCTCGTGTCGAGGTTGACTCCGGTAGTAGTGGCAGTGGTAGTAGAGCTGCGCGGGGAAGTGGAGGTGTGGCTGCCGGGGGTATTATCTCGCAGGTGCCGACTTCCGTCGGGGCCGGCAGCACTGGCACGGCTACTGCGGACTATGTCGAGCAGCAGCTGGGGTCGGAGATGGTGCAGTGGCCGTTCTTAGACGAGAATTGGTCGTTGGGGTTCGATCTCGGGTTTGACGCTGCTTGGCCTGGGTTGGGGTGATGACATCGCATTCTGGATCGGTAACCCGGGGTCTAGGGGTAAGGGTACGAGTAGTGTTTACGATTCCCAAAGCGAGCAGGATAATAGTTGTGTATTCGGATTCATGCATAATCAGATTCAACAAGCCAAAAGAAATTTGTCTATCGATCCCCCCCCTTCTCTCGCTCAGCCCGCAACTTAGCCACCACTCTGCCCCCTAACATCACTAAGCTATCCGCATTCACAATATCCAACGTACTGACGGACGCCCCCATTTCCGCCTTGATCCAGTTGCGCAACTCCACCGCCGCCAGCGAGTCCAAACCGTACACCGACAGGGGTTGCCCCGGTTCCACCTGCTGCGAGTCGTCCCACCGCAGCATCTGCGCCAGCCGCGTGCCCAGGATCTCCAGACAGGTCTTTTGCACGAGCTGCTCGTCGAGCTCCGTCTCTTTGTCTACCTGGATCATTCTGTGGAATTGCTGCACCGCGCGCGCAAGGGGGTCAGTCTTACCCTCGGATCCACCGGCGGTGGAGGATGACTCGGCGCCGTTGATGGCAAAGAGCGTGCGAAACCGCGGATCGAAGCGCAGCATGGACTGCTCGGGGTCTTGCGGGAGGGCGAGGCCAGTGATCATCTGCGTGATCGGTGGGTTGTTGGGGTCGGTAGTGATGCTGGCCTGGCAGCACAGTGCCGCATCGAGGATCGCGTGCAGGGCGCTCTCGGGGATGGCGGTAGTCTCGATGGAGCGCTGGTAGCGCTGCGAGAGGGCGTCTGACTCGGCGATGACGCCCACGTCCTCGATCACGCCGAGGTTGACCGTCAGGCACTGGGCGCCGAGGGAGCGGCGGTACGCGGCGAAGGAGTCGAGGAAGCTGTTGGCCGCGGCGTAGTTGGCCTGGCCCTTGCTGCCGACCACGCTGGAGATGCTGGACAGACACAGGAAGAAGTCCAGAGGGAGGCGTTTCTCGGTCGCCACGCTGTGCAGGTTCCATGCGCCGTGCACCTTGGCTTCGATCGCTTGGTGGAATTCCCGGACCGTCATCGTCTCGTATGGCCGGTCGCGGAGGACCATTGCGCCGTGGATGACTCCTTGAATCGGGTAGGGGGCGCGCGTGAAGGCCCGTCGCACATCCACGATGCGTGCTACGTCCCCGTGGCAGTCGTGGATCTCGCAGCCCAGTGAGCGGCATTGCGCGATCACGGCCTGCGAGCGTGGGTCGCGGCAGCCGCTGCGGGTCATAATTACGATGTGGCGCACCCCGCGGTAGGCAAGGCGCATGGCAAAGCTGCCGCAGAGGCCTTTAAGACCGCCGACGATGAGGAAGGCCGATGTGTCGGTGATGGTGACGTTGTGTTGCAACCGGCGGACGGGCACTGCTACGTCTGCTGTTGCTGCACCGTCGCTGATGACGATCTTGCCGATGTGCTTACCGCTCCGGAGATAGGCGAATGCACCGGGGATCTGGGTCATCGAGAACGGCGTAATGCGTGTGATGGGGGTGATATGTCCTCCGGCGATGAGTTCGAAGATGCGCTTCATGAGCCTGTAGGGGGTGGTTAGGTATGGTAAATGGTTTATCTTCGGGACGGCTTACTTGAAATGCACTCCATCGCGCATGATCTTCGCATGGGAGAGATCGACGGCCCGGTAAGAACAGCCGCGATCGAACGGCTCCATCGAGAGATAATTGCGCTCGACAATGTCCCGCTTGCCGATCTCGACCATCGTGCCTCCGTCGGCACAAATTCGCCAGGTAGCATCGAGCAATTCGCCCGTCAGTGAGTTCACAATAACATCGATACCCTCGCCATTCGTGACCCTCATGATCTCCGCAGCAAACGCAGTACTCCGGGAAGTGAACATGCGGTCGAATGGGATGCCGAATGTCTCGTGCAGATACTGTCGCTTCTCATCGGTGCCGACCGTCACAAATATCTCTGCTTCGGCGTACAGCGCAAGCTGGATGCATGCGATACCCACGCCTCCGGCTGCTGAGTGAATCAATACCCTCTGGCCCTTTTGAAGATTACCAACGTTGAACAGGGAGTAGATTGCCGTGGAGTAAACCACCGGCATACTAGCCGCCTCTTCGAATGACATTGACGCCGGAATCTCATGAATGTACCCAATCGGCACCTGGACTCGGTTTGCCAACGATCCCTTGATGATGAAAGCCATGCGACTGCCTACAAGGTCCGGGGACAGTCCAGCGCCCACGCGTCTTACAATGCCCGCGCCCTCCAAGCCAAGAAGGTACTCGTTCTCAGGCACAATACCCATCGTGACGGCCACGTCCTTGAAGTTGAGGCCAACAGCCTGCACTTCAATTTCGACGTCATGGTCTGGTAAGGCGGCTTCAGCAATTTCGCAGAAGGTAAGTCCGTCAAGTGTGCCTAGTCTCTCGGCTCGGAGCTGGACAGTCGAATCGAGATCGTGGATCCGGGTCAAGATCGGGGTGTCGGTTTCTTCTTCAATAGCTTTGTCCAGACGCTTGTATGGTTCAACGCGGTGGATGTAGATGATGCCATTGCGTTCGGCGTACTCGCAGTCTGTAACCCAGCGGGCTTGTTGACGACTTAATTGAGCTAAGGAGTGCACGATGGCGCTCGGTGCAAAAGAATCATCCCGGCTCTCGACATCCAGCGTCATGACCACCGCCGACGGATCTTCAGATCGGATTGAGCGGAACAGACCAGTGATCATAGCGTTGTCTGGCTCCGTCACTTGCATTTGTCCTCCGTGTGTGACCCATAAGATCTTACAGCCTCGTCCGACGAGTCCACGCAGACACTGCCATTGCTGGTCTGAGATCTGAGGCAGGACTGGGGCAAAGAGCTCATCAATGACCAAGACAGTGCTGGACTCGGGAATGTTGTCAGGATTGCAGGCATGCTCGATTGCATCCCAGCCGGCCGCGTGGAAATGTGCCCGGATCGCATGAGTCAGACATGTGGATGGCTCCATGTAAAATACATGAAGCGACCTGGAAGTTCCACTCTTATTGGCGGCCGGATGTGAACCACATAGATATGCCAGGCTATCGACTTGAGGGACCGGTAAGACCTGCGAGAACCCAATTTCATCAATCTGCGACGATTGGTCCGCCGCATCTTGAGTCTTTAGCCCGGTGAGTAAAATACGTCCGTCAGGTGAGAGGAGAGCGTTCGCGGTCCTCAACACAGAAGCTATCTCCTGGTCCGTGCTGTAGTTGATAATGATAACATCAAAAGCCTCCTCTGTGGGATCTAATCCTAGAGCCTCGTTTTCTCGGTCGTAGACGGAGAAAGAAACGTTCTTCCTTTCCCGATAGCGAGCTTGAAATAGGTCAAGTGCCTCGATGTCCTCTCCCAAGCAGCGGTATCTACGATAGGATTCAGTAGTAGTGGAGCCCTTTCTCTCGAACCACGTGCTGATTTCAGCGCCTGTTCCTAGGTTAATCTCCAAGATAGCCAAGACAGGATTCCTATGAGCCATCAAATCAAGAAGATACGATACCGACTCCTCCTGAGGAACATTCAGCTTTGAAAGCGCATCACACATCAAAGTGGTAACGTCCGGCTTCCAGACATCGCGCGTCAGCCACTGTGAGGCAATAGGATCTACCCCGAGATCGATAAGATGGGTTGAAAAGTTCTTCAACTGCATGAGCAGCGCCCCGGTATCAGGATCGTACATGGAGACGTCAGACCAGAAGCTCTTTCCAGTATCCTTGCGCCCTCTGCCGGAGTATGCACTGGTTGCGACAGCCATTCCCGAGGCCGGGCGGTTCGGGTTCGGATTGATGATCAGGTCGTCAAATGCTGATGGAACGAGAGCTTCCTTGAGGCGTGTACGAAGTCCTTCGCAGAATGCGGGGGCTGTCGCTCGAAAGATGCCATCAAGAGCCGCAGGATGGTAAGGATAGTGTGACTGAGCCTTCCCAGCGGCAGAAGGCTCAGAGAGCGTCACCAGAGAACGAGAATAACGCTTGCCCGCGTGCGCCTCGACTTTTTCGAGTAGGTAGAATGCCGGGCCGTACTCGAATCCCATTTCGGCAAATGCCTTGGTCCAGAGATCTCCAGCCGTGGGATTTACGAGAGGGGCCATGTCTCTTGTGGAGGCGACTTCGGGAATAGGGTCTTGAACGCGGATCTGACCACCTGCGTGCTTGATTGTGGCGCCGCCAGAATGACTGGATGACACTGAGAACTCGTACCACACATCCTTGGATCCCGGGAGAGGGTTGAGAGATAAGTATACATCTGGTTCGATTCCTTCTTCAAGCGTGAGAGCCATTTCGAAGCGGACATTACGTAGGTGATAACATAGCTCACTCGCGGTCTCGGCAGAGGTTAGGCCGTTCATTGACTGTAACTGGTAAATTGCTTCAATAGCCATGGCGAGGTAGCCGGACCCCGGAAAGACAACGTTCGAGCCAATGCGGTGATCCTTCAGCCACGGCAGATTGGTCAAGTTCATCGTCTTCTTGAACAATGGTGCCCGCCAGGATGTGCCGAGGACCTTGCTGCCGATCAGATCGTGCTGAACAAACTTCTTGAATCGCCAATCCCGACTGGCGGCGCTTTCATTCCAGTACTTCGTGGAGTGGTTCCAACAATAGTTCGGGAGGTCGATGACGACACGCGGCGCGGAGGGCTCCGCATCTTCGTTGACCTGTGCCATGTCAATGGGGAGACCGGAGAGGTATAGTTCACCGGCGACCTCAAGCGTCGCGCGGATCGAGCCTTGACCTCGTTTCAGCGCCGCGAGGTAGGCAGTACCACCCGTCACCTTGCTGCCCATGCTAGCCGTGATCTGTGCAATAGGTCCTTTGAGGGTACCACTCGGACCAATCTCAATGAGTTTGTCAATGGAAGACTCTTCGGACAGCATGCAGCGAACAGCGTCGTCGAATCGAACGGGGCATGTCATGTTAGTCTTCCAGTAATGGACGCCAGGTGCCTGCTCTTGCTTCGAGCCATGAACCGACGAAAACATGGACACTGAGTCAAGTGCCCTGTTGCCGTGGAAGGTTGGAGGCAGATCTCTCGCTAACAGCCGCTCGTAGGCTACTCCAATACTTTCCATGTACGCAGAATGATAGGCCATATCGACCTGCAGCATGCGCGCAAAGACACCTGCTTCTACCAGTCGCGACCTTACTTCCTCGAGTTCTGCTTTACTGCCAGACAACGTAAGACTTTTGGGGCTATTGTAACAGGCGATCTGAACTTTTTCGCAGCCATCCATGGACGGGACGATTTCGTCAGCCCCGATGCCTACGGCCAACATTCCCAGTGCATCGCCATCCGGCTTCTCATCCGCAGATGCTTTCCCTCGGTGGTACGCGATGATGATAGCCTCCGCCTCTGTCAGGTACTCAGCGGCATAGGCAGCCGCGATCTCACCAGACGAGTGGCCGACAACAGCATTCGGCACAATTCCCCAACCACGAAGAACCGCAATCAAAGCGAGTTGAAGTGCCGTCACAAGCGGCTGGCTGAATTCAGGTTTCTGTACATGCTCCGCATCTCGATCAGTGGTCAGTTCCTCAAGTAGAGTCCATTTCGGCGGGTCGGGTAAGCACTGGAGGACGCTGTCAAGATTCCGGATCATCTCACGCGCAGGCTCAAATGTCTGAAGCAGCTCTCGACCCATCTCTGGCCATTGAGATCCCTGGCCCGTGAAGACGAAGCCGACCTGAGGCGGCCGGGCGCGTTTCTTGCCAAAGGTGACGAGGGTAGGCTGCGAAAAGCTTTCGCTATCGGCAATCATATAAGCTCGATTGAAAAGATGACTTCTTCGGGTCCCGAGCGTATAGGCAAGGTCTCGCAGTTTGAGTTGGACTTTTTCATCCTCCGTATGCTGGGTCATGTTTTGCATGTAGCGACGGAGTGATGCCTCATCATTGGCTGAAAAGCACAGCAGATAGGGTCGAGTTGTGGTCGCTTCTTCCTCATTACCCAAGCTATTATGGAATGAGGATGTATATGTCGGTTTATAGCCCTGGAGTACTACGCTTGGTTCCTCAAGGATGGCATGCGCATTCGACCCACCGAAACCAAAACAGTTGACGCCAACACGGCGGAATGGCATGTCGGGAAAGTCTGTCACATGCCGTGAGGCTTCTAGTTTCAACTTCTTGAAGTCGACTGCGACAATTAGCAAAGACACACTGAAGTGGATGCGAGACATACTATTGGGATTTGGTGAAAGATATGTTGGGTTGCCTGGAATCTTCCCAGTCTCGAGGATCATTACTGCCTTCAAGATTCCCGACAAGCCTGCGGCTGGCTCAGAATGTCCAATGTTACTCTTGATCTAATGCAAAGTTAGCTTCCATCACGTGATTTTATAGTGTTTGTCATCTGAAAGGGCGTTCCAACCGATCCTATCCGCAGCGGTCGATTATCTGGTCTATATGGTGCAAAGACCGAGGAAGCACCCTCAGTCTCGATCGGATCGCCGACCAGAGTGCCGGTTCCATGGCATTCAAGGTACCCGATCTGAGAAAAGTCTGTGATGTTTGCATTTGCGTAGGCCTGTCGCACGGCTGCGGCCTGGTCATCGCCGCTAGGAGAGGCAATACCCGGGGTGCGACCATTGTGGTTGTTTGCAATTCCTCGGATTACAGCTCGAATTGGATCGCCATCTTGTAGTGCGTCATCGAGGCGTTTCAAAATAACCGTATTCATGCCCTCCGCTCGCACATAGCCGTCGGCCTTAGCATCAAAGACATGGCAGCGACCGGTGGGCGAGTGGGTATATCTGATTGTGCCACCTAGGACTATAAGTCATGACTGTTTCAAGCTGTGGAATACCTGCATACCTTCGCAAGCATATTCCGGACTGCGAAATTAGCATCATAGACATGATTGGCGCAATCGAGTCATCACTCACTTGAGAATTAGGCTAGATGCTGCCACAATTGCTCCGTTGATCTCTCCAGTATGCAGAGCTCTGCAAGCGACGTCCATAGCCACTAACGAGCTGGAGCAAGCCGTATCAATGGGCATGCTGGGACCCTTGATGTTCAAGAAATGGCTCACTCTGCAACTCAACATCGTTCCGGAGCACCCAATACCTACGTTGGGCGGCCGCGCATCAGGGTCGCGTGCGAAGATATCCCAGTAATCTGATGGGTGTCAATGTGATTACAAGGAAGTGTTCTGTAGCTGATGGGCCTACCTCCGGGGTGAGCACCCACATAGCAGCCATACTTCTCGCCCGAGATTGACTCGAGAGAGATGCCAGCGTTTTCGAGCGCTTCGTAGACGACCTCTAACAGTATTCGTTGTTGAGGATCCATTGATATCGCATCTTGGGGAGTTATGTTGAAGAATTTGGCGTCAAAAGCGGCAGGATCCACGGTTTCCATGAACATGGCGCCAGAGGATCGTGAAGTGCGTGGCCTGTCTGAGCCATCGTAATGGCCTTTTCGATTGAACCGCGTTTCGGGAGCTTCTGTATCTGCCACACCACCCTTCATAAGGAACTCCCATAAGCGATGGGGCGAGTCATTTTGGCCAGGAAGTCGACATGCCATGCCCACAATGGCAATGGGCTCTTGAGTGTAACATCTCGAAAGCAGACTTGTTGACGAGTCTGAGGTCTCAGGGGTCAGTGCCATAGTGAAAAGGATTCAAAGGGAGAGAGATCTGGCAAAGGACGCTTGGTGGATTGTATCCAAGATCAGGTCATGAAAGGCTGAAGATGAAGTGGAGGGGGAAAGAATTGACTAGTTAGTCATAAACTACGACCCTGCAATCATGGAACAAGCTCATTGCACCAATTGTAGGGTGTTGTCTTAGGTATGGCTCCTGCACGGGAAAGGCGTTCATGGCACGTTTAACCTTCACACCACCCCGTGCCCTTGCGTCTCCCTTGCTGCAAACGAGAGGCGGTCTGTTGAAAAGTAAATTGCTTCATTTTCCACCTAAGATAGATACACTGCTGGCCAACGAATCGGCATGCCAAAAGCACGCGGAAATGAAAGCCAACGCCGCAACCACCACCCGAGTTGTCCTCGTGCCAAGGGGCCTGCAGGATTCAGGATGCCGATCTGACGCGGGGTTATCATGACCCTAGACCGCCGCTTATGAGACCTAGCCACGGAGAAAATGGCTTGTTGCGGGGACTTGAGTTCTTCACGAGCCGGTTGATTCCTCAAAGAGGGGTGGTATATTAGTTGCTGTTTGGAGTCCAAGTTGATCGTCAGTATACGAGCTGTAGACCAACACTCGGAAGAGGGGTAACAGCTCAGCTATCTCCTCGTCGAGGGAGATGGACGTTTGCACTCAATTCTCGCTCGAATTTTCCTTTCAATGAAAAACAGAGTAGAATAAGAAGTTCGATTTGAAACGAGGAAGAGGGAAAGAGGAAGGGGAGGAGGAAAGGAAGGAGTGAGGGGCAGGATATCCGATGGGTCACGGGAGCAGCTCTCCCGAGCTTTTGTTTGCTATGTTTATCTCCGTCTGGCTGTCTCTTATCTCCGCCCGCCTCCTGCAACCACCCACTTTTCACCTTCTACTCCGTACCTTCTAGGTATTTTCCACCATCCATCTGTTCAATCTCCGACCGGAAGGCCTGAACCAGCCCACAGAATCATTAAGTCGGCAGTCTCGACAGGGTGAGTGTATGACATCGCTCGCGATAGAAGCAGCTAATGGAACAACCAGTCATTCAGCCCTGCGAACTACAAATTTAGTGCCTTTGACTGACAACGTCGCTCGTCACTACAGTTTCCCCGATCCTTTTCCATTCCCATCCTTTATTCTGCAGATCTCTGCAGATCGTGCACTCTAGCGTTCTTCCCGTCATTGATAAATTCGATATCATAATCGCCAACCTGTTGCTCGTATCTTCACGTCGAAGCGCCGTGTGCGAAGCGGCCAGCTAGACTCGGACTCGACCGCGGATCGGAAGCGGCTAGATCGACTTATCACCGAGATTTCGACTACTTACCCATGGCTTTCACGCCTATGAAACGCTATTAAGGGCCATGTAGCCCATTTGAGACTGGGTTTGAGGCTTGAAAGTCTACAAGCTCAGTGGGGTTGACGTGGACCATGACAAAGCGGGTATGTTTATTTGGGCTCCATGCCGAATTTGGGGGAGTCTTGCGCGGCGTTATGGATTGACCATGACCCCGTCAATACTACTCATTCGATTCTCGGTCTGCGATTTTAGCTCTGTTGGACCACAGAACAGCGAGCCCCTATGCCTTTCGGCGCGATGAAATGGACTGGGGGGATTACAGCCGCTGTGATTCGTCGAGTTGACGACCGCTCTTCACATCATTGCATGGAAATGGGTCTGATATTGGCCTAGCCCCATCGGTCATCCAGATGAGAAACTCCGGCGCTGATCTGAGTTTGCTCAGATTCCGCTGAGTCAGCGAGCAACGAGCGGGTGTGGCGCAGGCTTCTTCGAGAAGTTCATCTTGCGATGAGAATAGCCTGTCAAACAAGCGAGAGGGGCTGGGGCAGGGGCATAGCCTACGAGGCTTGTTGTGGTAGAGAGAACCGGACGATCGGCCGTTCGACTTGGTAGCATGCATCCACTCCGAACAAGATTTTCTGCATCGCGGGCTAAAGCTTTTCCCTTATCACGCCTCGGAAAGATCTATATCCGGACACAAGGGTTGATTCTGTGCGTGCTTTTCAACCATCGAATACCGTCCGAATTCGACAGCGACTCGGATACATTCAAGTAAATTGCTACTGACAGCCATAGTGATCTGAATTCGTGGTATTTGGGTGCGCCATAGCACCAGAAAATGAGAACGAGCAATGGTGGAGCGCAAGCCGCGTGGCCGGTTGAGCGTTCACTGCTCCACTCGACCCTCCCGAGCCAACCAGCATCCGTTGCGGCCACCAAAATAACTGGGCAGCCTCAGCCCTAGTTCTACCACGTACGACGACAAGAACACCCTAACACGCAGAGAATTCATCATCACTTGGTGCTTTGGATGGGATTCGTCATGGCTCGGGTCGGAGCCAGTATGCTCGGTCCTATAGATAATACAGGTCTCGCCCGCCTAGAAATCTGGCTCCCACTACTCAACAACCAATCTTCTTCTCGACCAGCCGAGTTCGCTCAACTAAGTACTTACCAGACAATATGCAACTACGCTATCTGATCGCACTCGGGACATTGTCCTCTCTTACTGCTGCTCATCCCGGTCCTGCTGCTGATCTACCCTCAACATGGAGTCCCACTTCAACCGTCACCGTCACCGTACCCATAGCCACCCTGACGGCCGATGTCAATAACCTCAAGGCGCATGCAAAACGCTTCCATGGGGACTGGCTCATTCAAAAGCGAGCCTCAACGACTGAGGAGACATCTTCTACCACCTCGACGACTGCAACGTCGACGAGCACGACAGAATCAACCACCTCCACCACCTCAACCACTTCTTCCAGCACGACAGGAGCCACGACAAGCTCTACCACCTCCACAGTCTCCTCCACCACCTCTACAGCGAGCAGCACCACCTCATCAAGTACGACCACCTCCGCCACCTCACAATCCACTACCACTGCCGCAACCACCACAACCAAGACTACGTCGACAGCTTCAACCACCACCTCAACCGCCTCGGCCACTAGTTCCGCCAGCGCCGCTAAGGCTGCCTACAACCATCGTGGTGAGATTGCCGCGATCGTCACTTTCACCATCCTGATACTCCTTTTCATCGGCGTTGCCGCCTTCATGTGCACCCGGGATAAGCGCAAGAGAAGACGCATCGAAGCCAGGGCAGCCGCCAAGGCCGCGGACTACTCGATGGTATCATTGACCGAGGGCGGCCGACCGCAGAGCGAGGCCAAATTCGACCGAGCGTCGGTGATGTTTGCGACGGCACCCTCCCGCAGTGAGCTCGGCTTGAGCACCCCATTGACGCGTCCCTCTTCTATCGCGACGAGCGAAGTCTTGCGCCAGAGCCCGACTCCGGCGGCTGCTCCGGCGGCTGCTCCGGCGACTCCGCCGGAGGCGCAGCATCGTGCTGGGAATTATGTGTAATATAGTTGAAAATCATGAGTGCAGTGTGAGATTTAGCATGATTCGTACGCATGTTGGCGTTTTGACTGGGTTGCTTCTTTTACCAGTTTGTTTTTCAGCGAGTTCTGCTTGTACGAGTTTTTAGTGAGCCAGTGCAATAAGCCATATTGTTTTCTTGGATTATATCCTGCAATGAATCGCACCAAATGTCTAGACTTAGTCACTCCTTAAAAAAGAAGAGGTAGAGTAGCGAACCGCAGGCACATCTCACAGTGTTCCCCTCGATCCGGGTCAAAATATATCTTTTTAACCCCGTGTACCACCCAGCTGGGAAAACTTCAGCAGAAGTATATGAACTCAGCGCAGTGCCTGAACCGAGTTGAATACTCTGTTGAACTTCCTAAATATTCAGCAAGAAACGTGCACTTCTAGTTTAATTGGCCTGATGCTCAGTCAAGTGTTCCGGTCACATGACGTGACGTTCTCCGAATAAGGAACGGCGCTTAGACCTGGCCACGGCACGGGGCATGTTTACTGTCTACATGTCAGACTGGGTCCTCATCAGCCTTCATCTCTCGACTAGTGCAACAACTCTTTGCATGATGGTAACTGAACAGAACCTCAAACGTCAGCAGGACAAGTGAGCTCTCAAATGGATACGGTCTTTGAGTTTGTGAATCTCACGTCGGCCCAACAACTCCGTCAGAAGCCGACGCGGGCGGCGATCCGCTCCCACGCCAGCCGACACAACTGGCGATCGCATGCCAAGTCCAACGAGACCAAACAACCGTCTCTTACCCCGAAGGATGATCGACCTCAGACTCGAGCATACATGCATCGGCCCTCCGAAGCCGTAGCTCTGGGGCTCCTCGACCCGTTTCAGACCTACCCATCGCAGCTGGATGCTGCGACCGTGAGTCGGATGTTCGAGTACTGTAAGTTTGAGCCCTGCCGCTGCAGGTAACACCACTTTGCTGAGCACATTGCAACACAAACAGCGCTGCAATATCTATGGCCTACCATCTTCATGGCCAGTGCAGTACCAGAGCAGACTTCACCCACAATCAGGGCATGGTTCACTGCCGGATTGAACAGCCCGGTTCTGTTCAGCGCGTTCATTCACGGAGCGGCGACTCATCTGCAGTCGACAAGGTTATTGTCCGGCGCGCAGCAACTTGATCAGAAAGCAGCTTACGAGATTCAGCTAAGTCAGCTGGAGACAGTGCAGCGTCTCAACGCGGCCATGCAGCGACCGGTGGATCAGTGGACTGATGAGGTCATTCTCGCGGTTAATTCGTTGCTATATACCCCCGTTAATGCTGAGACCAGTGCCGCCGCTGGTAATGTGTCGTCACAGTTCAGCCCGGTGTTGGACAGCATGCAAAGTCTCGATGTGTATGCCGTTCTGACGCAGGATAACTGTCATCGTCGGGGGTTGCTGGCCCTGATTCGCCAGCGGGGTAGTCTAGAGAACATCAAACTGGAGGGGGTGGCTGCTGTGATCTCTTGGTATGTGTTTACTTGCCGAGGTTGAGGGCGAATTCCTGTGATAACCTGTTGAAATCCGAACTGCAGTACAGAGGTAATCGTCGCAACCAAGAACCTCACCAAGCCTCAATTGGAGTATAGATCTATGTTGAGCGAGCAGCTGCACACCACACGGCGAGAAAGCCCCACGCTCTCCTTCCAATCCACTGCTCTTGAGCTCTCGCAGAACCGTCTGCTGGACCAGCTAGAAGACTTTCCACGCGGATTCCTCGAGATCCTCCATGACATGATGATCTACACAGACCGAATTCAATCTCTGGTCCATGGACGAGTATGCCAGTCGCAGCCCGAGATGCTTAGCCTGGTCGAGCAGCGCAATTCGATCCAACACCGACTTCTTAGTCTTCCATCTAAGGAGGAATGCGTCGCGCCGGTGTTGTTTCTGTACGAGCCCTTCCGCTTGGCTGCCCAGATCTATAGTCTTGCGGTCATCTTGCCGCTTCCCCTGGCCGTTGCACCCTTTGCCCGATTAGCCGAGCTGCTCCAGGTGGAGATCAGCCAAGCTATGGAGTATGAGCCCGTGTGCAGTGACGCCGAAGTGGATCTGCTGTTGTGGATGGTGGTGCTGGGCGGAATCGCTAGTGAAGGGACACGAGTCCGAAGCTGGTATGAGACTATGCTTCGTCATTTACTGCAAGGAAGGGACTTCGTATGTTTTGCCGAGGTCAAACGTGCCATGAAGAGGGTTCTATGGCTAGACACATCCTGTGACCATGGGTTGCAACGCATGATGATTGATACATTTGCTCATATTCGTGGAGGGTGATGTGGTGAGCCATTGCAGCGGGCGCCGCGCATGGGCGTCATTTCCCGAATAGGCAATTGAATCAGTATCCCAATCCGGCAAGCGCCGATAAGGCTGGCACCTGGCGAGCTTATCTCCGAATCTCCGCTAATCCACGATATAGACGTCGACTTCACAACAGTATAAATTCAGCTGTTCACGGCTCCAAGACACCTACTGACAGTTGCTCAGTTCCAACTCATTCCTATCCAATAAATAAGGTCCACCCAAAACGAAGAATGCTGAAACTCCTCGCCCAACCTTTCCACCCGCTCACTCTGCCCGCACCAACCTCCTTCGCCAACCAAACCCTCCTCATTACCGGCGCCAACACCGGCGTTGGCCTCGAAGCCGCCCGTCACGCGCTGACCCTCCACGCCGCAAAGGTCATTCTCGGTGTCCGCGACCTGACCAAAGGCGAAGCCGCCAAAGCCGACCTCCTCAGCACGACCGGCGCCCACCCCAGCCAAGTCGACCTCTGGGCCCTAGATCTAGCCTCCTTCGCCAGCGTCAAGGCCTTCGCTGCCCGAGTGAGACACTACGCCCGCGATGAGCAAGGGAGGATCGACGTCGCGATCATGAACGCGGGGTTGGCGTCGGGCGAGTGGCATGTGACGGAGGACGGGTGGGAACGGACGATCCAGGTGAACGGGCTGGCGACGGCGTTGTTGAGTCTACGGATCTTGCACGTGCTCCTTGAGCAGGCGAAACAAGATGAAGCGATGCTCCCGCATTTGGTGATTGTAGCGAGTGATGTGCATATGTCGGCGGGGTTTGCGGAGCGGCAGGAAGAGAATACTCTGGCTGCGTTGAATGATCAGACGCAGTGGGCGAGATCGGCGGCGGCGAATGGCCCTGCGGAGCGGTATGCGGTGAGTAAGTTGCTGGATGTGTATATTATGCTGGAGTTGGGGGAGATGGTGCCACGGAGGGAGGATGCAGCGCGCACGCCGTGGGTGGTCGTCAATGCGGTGACGCCGGGGTTTTGTAAGTCGGAGCTCTTGACGAGGGAGAAGGCACCGGTGGTGCTGCGGGTGATGCAGTGGTTGACGGGGCGGACAACGGAAGAAGGGGGCAAAGCGCTTGTTGATGCGGCGGCGCGCGAGGCGCACTCCCATGGGGGCTGGTTGGAGAATCAGGCTGTTGCTGAGTACGTATGCCCTGGCTTGGTGTTGCTCTGTGCTAACATGCTTTTGCTGCAGTCCGGGAGAGATTGTTACTAGTAAAGAGGGAGTAAGAACGAGAAAGAAGGTGTGGAGGGAGATTTTGGAGGTGCTGCGGAAGGTCGATCCGGAGCTGCCTAGGCTTTGACCATGTCTTTGATTGACGGTGCTCAGTGCTTGGGTGGTACATCCCTTCAGGCTATAATCTATGATATGTCAAGAGTCTAGATTCTATTGCCATTGGCTTGTTCAACTGTGCGCCTGCGGACGATACCGCCTAGAGCCATACTATATCCTGCAATAGGAATTCTCAGCTGGATGCTTGATTAAGTCAGTATCTTTTCCCTCTACCTTTTCCTCTTTCCTGTTCTTCCTTCTCTGTCTTTGAGCGCACAAAGTCACTGGAATGCCAGCACCACCGTACGCAGATCACAGAAGGCCCCCGCCGCCTCTAACCAACGGATTCTCAAGCACGTAGCCAACGCCTCCATTTCCTACAACAGCACCTCCCGATCCTCACATCTCGTCGCCGTGTCGAAATCAATCAACGTCGCCCGCGCCCCGCGGACTAGGAAGTTGAAGCGATTTATATCGCTATACCGGATCCCCAGTGTATGCAACCGCGCCAGCGGCTCTCTGCAGGCCTCGAGATCCTCGCGCCCGCCCGCATGCCGCGCCCCGGAGATGTACTCCATCAGGAACCCAATCACCCGCCCATGTTACTTAAAATGTGTTTCAGATTCCTTAAAGTAGTAAAGTCTCCTCTTCAAGTAACTAAGCTCCTTTACTAATACTTTACTTTATATGCTTATTGGTAAAAATCAATACCAGTCTTTGAGTATAGATTTTATTTTAGCACTAATAAATCACGTATAAATTATGCCGGCATCGAACTGGAAAACATGAAAGTCTCTATTTTCTTTTTAAAGCTTCTTTACTCATTATATAACTATTTTAGGCGTGATATAAACTCCAACACTCCTAAGGTGAAAGAATTAATTAAAGATATTCTCTAATGTAGAATTCAGATATAAGAATCTTCGGCCCCTAAGAATCCCAATTTATCTTGAATATTACACGATAAAAAGAGCTCCAAGGGGGTCAAAGTAGAGTCACATAATCTCTGACCCCCTCCGAGCTGGTACCCTCTCCAGTTCCTATACTGATTTCTCCAAGTGCGGCCCAGAATAAAACATGGGGTGAAGTTGGTAGGTACTCTATAAGGGCTTGAGCAAGAGTTCTGACCGCTGCTTGGCCGTATCAACAACCTTTTTACATCCTATTATTGGGCAGACTAGAAAGTAGTTACAAACTAGTATAGTAGCACGCATTTGTTCTCCGATTGGTGGTTTAAGTTTACTTAACTGGTTCTCTATCAGTTTCAAGTCGGTTCAACCGCGCTTCGCCGGCTTGCAAGGGGGGTCTGGGGTGATGCAAGGCCCCCCAGCTGCAGATTTAGGCCGTCGAACTAAATCAATACACATATATTTAGACAGACATAGTGTCAAGGAAGGTACTTAAGAAGGTGCTTATGAAGGTGCTTGAAAAGGCTCATGGAAAAAACGCTTAAGAAGATGCTTAGGCAGGTGCAAGTACGGGCCCTGCTGGGCCCGCTAAAGGCGCGTTGCAACGACTTGGCCAAGGGAGGAACCCGCAGGTCAGGCCCTCGTATCTCGTACTGTGCCTATAAGGCAGGGTCGACCCAAGGGCGACAAGGCGAGAAGCGCTATTGTATACTGCGGCTCAATATGAAAGGCAAGGAAGAAAAAAGGACTAAATCAAGATATAGATGAATAGATAAAACATTAACCAACGTAGTGGCTTTTGAGGCTTTTAGTTCGAGGTCGACAGGGGGGTGTAGCATGGTTTGTCCTATGCTACAGCTTATTAAACCATGTTAGCCATGATCTGTAGCATGACCAAAACAAATGCTCTATCAAATCACGTCTATGCCACTGTCTTAACATACAATCAAGCAATCACAAGTTTAGAACAAAGCAGACTCCTGCTTAATCAACTCCGCCGCCCGCTCCGCGACCGCATACAAGGTGCTAGTCAAATGACCGCAAACCTGGAAGGGGAGCACCGAGGCATCGACGACACGCACGTTGCGGGTGCCGTACACCCTTAGACTGGGGTCCACGACGCCGCCCTTCTCGCGGGGCATCATGGCGGCGGTGCCGACGGGGTGGAAGTTCGAGCGATCTACCCAAGCAACCATTAGCCATCCTCTTTAAAACACGAAAAAAAAAAGAAAAAAAGAAAAAAAAAAAACAAAACAAAACCAGCAGACTCACAGTTCCCATCCAGCAACCACGCCTTCCACTCCTCGTCCGACGCATCATCCTCCAATGGCGGCACTGTCACCCCCGCCACTAACCCCTGCAGCGGCTGCGCGTGGAAGGTCTCCCGGATATACCGTGACACAGCAATCTGGCTGTCCAAGTCCCAGTCAAACATATAGAAGTTGGGGTTGATCGCGGGCATGGCGGCGGGGTCCGCGGAGGCGATGTGCACATTGCCGCGGGCGAAGGGCAAGAGCGTCCAAGATTCCGAGGAGATGCTCGCGCTGCCGCCGGGGTAGTACAGGATCTCGGCGATGGGGACCCGTTGGGTGAAGATGAGGTTGTACTGGACCTCGAACAGCTCCTTGAGGTGCGCGGGCGTAATGACGCCGTGGCTGACCGCCGCGGCGGCGTGGGCGTAGTCATTCAGCCTCTTGCGCAGAGAGGCGGCCACGGCGGCGGTCTCGTTGCCGTACACGTCGTAGATGTCCGGGTAGACGACATACTTGGTGCCGGCCAGGGTGGCGTGGGTGGCGGCTTCGGCGTGCGTGTTGGTCTGGTCCTGCAGGTTCTCGCCGACGGCGGGGAGATCCACCTGCACGGTGATGTTGTGCTTGTGCAGAAGGGTGGCGTTGCCGATGCCGGAAAGCTCGAGAATGGCTGGGGATTTCAGGGAGCCTGCGGAGATGATGACCTCCTGGCGTGCAGTCACGATGGTGGTGGTGCCGTTGGCGGTGGTGAATTCCACGCCGGCGGCGGTGACGGCCTCGCCCTGAGAGGCTTCATCCTGCCAGACCAGGCGGTTGGCGAAGGTGTTCAGCAGCAGGTGCAGGTTGTTTCGCGCGGCGACGGGCCAGTAGTAGGCGCGGGCGGCGTCCTCGCGCACGTTGGCAGCCACGTTGATGGTGGCCGGGTAGATATTGATTCCGCGCATCTTGCCGCCGTTCACGTCCTCAGACCAGGGGACTCCCAGGCCCTGAAAGGTAGCGTTGATCGTGGCAGTCAGATTGTTGGTCGGAATCTCGCCCCAACCCACCGTCAAAGGACCCTGTTCGCCATTGTAGGAGGTGTTGAAGGTCGCGCCGTCCAGGCGCTGACTGCGGGTTGGGATAGTCAGATTCTCGCTCTGCAGGTAGTAGGGGAATAGGCTGTCCCAGGTCCAGCCCTCGTTGCCGATTTGCTGCCAGGCGTCGATCTGCACGTCTTCGGCCCGGGTGTAGGCCATCCCTGAGCAGAAACACAAACATGAGTCAGTAAGCATGTTCGAGAGGCAGAGATGATAATAGGAGCTAGCATACCGTTGATGGCGCTGGTTCCGGACAAGGCTTTACCAGCACGCATTACCATCTGGGATTTGCCGCCATAGGTCTGGTTGACCGTCTGGTACTGCCAGTCGATGTCCGTGCCAAACGCCAGCCCATAGCCATCTACGGCCGTGACATTGGCATTATGAAGCACGGAATCACCCGCTTCAATCACGAGGACAGATACATTGGCGTTATCAGACAGGCGATTGGCAATGACCAATCCGCTGGTGCCGCCGCCAATGACGATGTAGTCGTATTCGGCCTGGGAGGCGTGTGGGATGGGCGAGGCCAACGCGGCCGTCAGGGCACTCAGGAGAACAAGCGGTCGGAACATGGCGAAACAGATGTCTGAACCTGGTGATTCTTGCACATGTTCACCTGCATCTACCCGGGTTATATACCTCTACCCCTGAGACCAAGCGGGCGGTTTCCGTCCTGCCTTCCTCCTCTCTTCATACCTGAACCAAACCAAGATACAGACAACAATCTGTCAGCGACGGGATGATTCCGCGGGAAGACCGTCAAGTGGAGCCCAGCACGCCATCGACGTTGAAACAGAAAACGGGTATCCGGTGAAGACAACCTTGAAGGTTATCAATCGGTCCCCACCGGACTCGGCATGCCGAGGAGCGAATTGACTGGTTGTGTTCCGGCCCGGCACGGATAGATTACAGTCGATCAGGGTCCAGTCCCTGGTTGAATGCTGGTTCGAGCCTATTTCAGCTGCCTCAAACTTCGTCCTCCTGACTAAGAGTTTGTCATTGGACCCATTTCCCTCTTCTGGCGTCATATAGATTGCCTAAGCCAGGGACCAAGACACTAAGGGTGGAGTCGTTGCCGTGCTGGATAATCTTCAAGGAGGATGATAAGGTACTAGTCAACTTGCCTCCAATCTAGTGCATCGCTTCGGAGTAAAATGAGTTGATGATAGATTGACCTTTGTCTCACTATCTAGTATTACTGTGGTGGTCGGGTCATCTTCGGGGGAAATACCATTGGTGAGGTTCTGCACTGCATCCTACCGCCTAATTTCCTTTGGAAAATGCCATCATCGAACAAGCAATGCATGCATGCGAAAACATCCGAAGTGGTGCTTTTCACATGGGAAGGGACAACCGTCTAAAGATTTGGCCCGAGCATGTCAAAGCTGATTGCACCCGGATGATGCCAACTAGGCACCATTGTAGGATCCCAACCTTATTTGGAGCGACGTATGCTCCCGGTCTGTTGAATATCATCGGTCGGGTCATTTATCATTGGGAACACTGATGATTTAGGCCGTGATGTGACTAGATTGGAGGGGAATGGAGGTGTTATGCAGTATCGTGGAAGAGCTAGGTAGACATTCTTCTCCCGGCCATGTGGAGGTGCCGGCCGAGGGGAGCCCCCGTCGCTTGTTTCCAATTTTGATTGTCATATTCAGGGCTAATGTTGAGTATCTTTCTGGGGCTCACTCTCACCCTATGATAAACAGCCAGACCTGGGCCTCGCAAACCAAGAGTCGCAGTGCATTTGCCGAATTGTTCTTAACCGGGTTGGCACCTGATTAACTGGATATGTCCCATGGTCGGACAAGTGTGCTTGTCAAGCCACGTTGACCAATAACAAGTACAGTCGCGGAGATGTTGCCATCCGAAGAAACAATGCGGGGTGGAAAATTGGATAAATACTGGATAATCTCACGTTGTACGAGGCCATGAGGGAGCCGCTGTCAGTCATAGCCGCGGCCCAAACTGAGTGTGACATCAATCCAGAGGTCTGCTTCTTATCGGCGCTATTGACAAGAGTGTCTTCAACTACAGGCAGACGAAAAAGTCTGTCTGGTTTTCTGCTTGTGGCTTCGGACGTCGACACATATGGGACTTCTCTGACATCACGTGACCGTTGGGTTCTGCTTGTCACCGTGTCACTGCTTCTGTGACACCTCCGAACCGACATGTTGACATCTCCCTGACAGTCATCTATTCATGAGCATCATCGACAGACTGCAGTGATGATCAGGATGGTTTTTGCAGGCCAATGGGCAAGCAAGCCAATGTTAATGCAGGAATCTCGAAACCCTACGGAAGCTCTCGGCTGGCCTCGGAGACTTCAGGATTCACTTACACATTGAATCGCACATACCCCATGTATCAATACCATAAAAAAGTCGGCGATCTCCACATGCTGAGTTCCCCGATCACTTCCCCTGACGGCAATTCTGCCGAGAGTGGACGGACTGCTCGCTGTTGGTCCGTCCAAAGGTCGATTGGTGCCATGCGATCAGAACACTGGCAGTCCCTGGATTGATTCTTATGACTCTTTCTGGGTAGCTGCGTCCATATGAATTGACTTTTGCTGAAAGCGATCGCACATTCCGCGCGTGACCCGAGAAACTCAATCATGGGCTTAGGCGCATCCCTTGCTAGGCTTCTGTTTGGGAGTCACTCCCAAGGAACCTTCAAAGCTATCGGAGACTTTCGCTGGGCCGGTCGACCTGCCAAGATGTGCACTGATAGACGACTGAGCCAGCCTCGACGTAATCCCGGAGCAGCCCTCCGGCATTTCATCAGGAAGCTGCCATTTTTGGGCATTGGTCGAGCCCATCTCACTGGATGCACCTTCTCCATCCGGGCGGGGTTGAGATGAACACATCTCATTCGGTTCTTCCGACCCTGTCAAGTAAGTGAGCTCGGAGCCTGACTCTGGGAGTCGAAGGGCTACGGTGTTCTACGTTGTAGAATAAGCCTGAAGTTTTGCACTTGGCTGGGCCTGTGAAGCCAATATAGCCGACCCAATCTCCAATTCCCCGGACAGCATCTCCGCCATTTGCTTTTGATCTTCAGTCTCCTCCCAACACGGGATGGCCCTTCCCAATTGCTTTGTGGCCGTGCTTTCGATGCTGGCCTCGCTGAGCCAGGCCCTTCCTGCCTTGCAGGCGCGCGGTATGTATGCACGTTCCATCAATCCTTATCAATCAATCCGCCACTGATCCCCGATCAGACGTTTCCTCCCATCAACTCTCCGAGTTCGCCTTCTGGGCGCAATATGCAGACGCCGCCTACTGCAGCAACAACTATGACCCCAAGTCGTCGGGGGCGAGGATCCGCTGCTGGGACCGCGGCTGCCCAGCCATTGAGGCCACCAACACGAGTATTGCGCTTGCCTTCTCCAAGTATACCCTCCAGCCACAATGTCCCTCAAGCTGAGTCTCGACTGACCGCTTCTGCGTATAGTGCCACGATGACCGACACGGCCGGATTCATAGCCGTGGACCACACCCACCGCCGCCGCATCATCTCGTTCCGCGGCTCCTACTCGGTGCGCAACTGGCTGGCGGACGTGATGTTCGTCTTCACCGACCCCCAGCTGTGTAACGGCTGCCTAGCCGAGCTGGGCTTCTGGACCTCATGGACGCTGATCCGCAGCGACGTGATCCGACAACTCGAACAGCTACAGAGTGCGTACAGCGACTACGGCCTGGTGCTGGTGGGCTACAGTCTTGGCGCGGCAGTTGCGACTCTGGCGGCGGCGGATCTTCGCGCGCGCGGGTACAAGGCGGTGCTGTACGCCTACGCGTCGCCGCGGGTGGGGAACGAGGCGCTAGCGCAGTTCATCACCAATCAGGGCCAAAACTACCGCTTCACACATACGAACGACCCAATCCCGAAGCTGCCGCTGCTGATCATGAACTACGTGCATATCAGTCCCGAGTATCATATCCTGTCCGGCGATAATGTCACCGTGCGCCCTCAGGATGTGGCGGTCTACGAGGGGTCTGTCAATTATGCTGGTAACACGGGCACGGGCTCGCCCTCGCTGAGAAGGTTATCGGCGCATCGGTGGTATTTTCAGTTGGTGGATGGGTGTAAGGAACGGGGGTTCCCTTGGCGGAGGGGGGAGTAGCATGCAGTTCTGGTGCGTGCAACATGACTTACGATGTTAGTGTTGTTGTGCACTCTATGAGTTTTAGCATTGTGGTCGCATTGAATCCATGTAGGCAAAGAATTCATGAAACAAAGTCATTTCGGTTATAGTTCCAGTGGGGAAGTATAGTCTCAGATACGAGGAAAGTGGCGGAGTCGGGGCCAAAACATACTAACTAGTAAACGGCTCGCCAAAGTCTCCGTTCCTGCGCGGAGCATTTTTCCGCATAGCACCAAGACAAGGCTGACCACCGCAACAGCAAGATTAACCAGCATATATAAATATGTCCTGGCATACAACTTCGAAAATCTTGAAATCAGATCAGTGTCCAAAACCTCAACACTCTATTCGCTCTAACCATCCCCGAACATGACCTCCCCGGACTCCCTCCCCACGGTCGCCTTCTTCGGCAGCACAGGCGGCTGCACTCTGCACTGCCTCGTCCTAGCCCTCCAAGCCGGGTATAAGTGCAACGCCAGTGCGTACTAGCCCTAGACACTACCTTCAACACTACCTTCAAGACCACCACCACCACCACCACCACCTCTGTCATGACCACTAACAATCTCCAGTCGTGCGCACGCCCGAAAAACTAACCACCCTGCTCGCCCCTTACAACCTTCCCGCGCCCGCCCTCAAAAACCTGCACATCATCCAGGGTAGCGCGACGGACGCCGCTGCCGTGCGCACCGCCCTTCTCGCCCCGGACCAAACCCCGGGCACCTTCACCCCGAAGACCGTCGACCTAATCATCAGCGGCATCGGCAGCAAGCCCAATTTCTCGAATCTGCTGCACCCGACCCTCGAGAACCCGACCGTGTGCCAGGACGGGATGCGCACGTTACTCGCGACTCTGCACACTCTCCAAGAGCAAGAGCAAACGCACGGCAAACCTAAGCTGGCCGTCATCAGCACGACGGGGGTGGACTCGAAGCGCGATGTGCCGGTCATGATGCTGCCGCTGTACAATTGGATGCTGAAGGTGCCGCACGCGGACAAGAAGGCGATGGAGGCGATGATTCTTGCGGATGCGGCGTTGGAGGACGGCCGGGCGCTGGAGAGCTATCTAATCGTGCGGCCGAGTTTCTTGGTCGAGGGGAAGGATAAGAAGGTCCGGGTCGGGACGGAGGAGGCGCCCGCCGTCGGGTATGGCATCAGTCGGACGGAGGTCGGGCGGTGGATCTTTGAGAATGCCGTGCTGGCGTTCGACGGGCCCGTGCAGGTGAAGGAGAAGGTTAAGGGGATGGGCATTGGGTGGGCGGGGGGGCATTGGGGAAGGTTGGTTAGTATTACTTGGTGAACTTGTGGTCTAATGGTTGTTTAGGGTCGTGGTTAGCGATAGTGGATAGATGATGGGACCATGCAGGTTTTTGGTGCTGGAAGCGTTTGCTTATGGAATTGTTCTAATCAGGAGTTGAATTTCATCGAACTAGACTGCACTTAGTAGGAAGCAACTTACCATACTTTCCGTACCTCTCTCTCAAATTTAATGAGTCAGAACAGTGCAGTGGGGCATGGAACCCGACCCGCAACGTCCCCCCTAGGGAACCCGGATCAGATTCAAACCAGGGGAATCGGCATCGCGATCCGCGCGGCCGGCATCTAGATTCAGCATCTCCGTCTCGGTGAGCACATACAAGACCAGCTCCAGCTCCCCATTGGGACGGTCTTGGATATGGAAGTGGCGCCCGATCTGCCGGCGTCCACACCCGAGGCACGGCACGAACCCT
Organism: Aspergillus floridensis; assembly: GCA_012184565.1. NCBI lineage: Eukaryota > Fungi > Ascomycota > Eurotiomycetes > Eurotiales > Aspergillaceae > Aspergillus > Aspergillus floridensis. Next base: position 57,576 of record WOUI01000023.1, read on the forward strand.
AGCGAGAGCAGCCAGACGATCAACTCCTCCATCTTGTCCGCATGGATGATGACCGCCACGATGGGGGCGTCTGACCACGGCGGGAATGCCCAGAATATGTAGCGCGGGCCCACGACGAGATAGTGCCGGTACCCGCCCTCCTCGAGGCGGCGGATGAAGTAGTCGTACCAGCCGTGGTGGAGGGTCACGTGCGGATCCATTGGGTTTGGTCGGTCGGCGATTGTGGTGCGATGCTGGGTCTGTGGTTGTGAATGTGTGGGAGGTTGTCATGAGGGGTGAACTCATTCAGTGGTGCATGGTGGTCTTCCATTTATATCATGTCTTCTGCTGGAGTCGTCGGCCGGTGAGTTTGGCGGGGATTTGCATCTAGTCCGGGATTGATGCGGGCTTCATTGTGGAGTTGCATCTCATAAAGGAGAGCTTCGTCAGATAGTGAAGATTTCTCTGGATTTTAGTGCCATCTTCCGGAGATTGCTATCATACTAGGGATCTGGTGCAGCTTCTAGCTCCGGGGTTTCCGAACTCGATCGATGGTGGCCGATCTAGTAGGAGTGCTATCCCGAATCTGGTCTATACGACAAGGTACTTCTCAGTAGTTGAGCGGGTAAATTGACCCTCTACATCTGACTGATCTATCATTGTTTGTGATGAACACCAGAGTTATAGTTATATGCCATCTCTGGTGAATCGACGAGATATCTGCATTCATTGATCATGTAAACAGTGGATTGGTAACGAAAGCCGGAATATACATCAAGATATTTTATCGGGCTCTGGGCCAGCTGCTACGTGATGTTCAAGTACTTTCTCATTGACATCAAGAGTATATATTTAAAATCAAATTCATACTAGATAAAGGTAGCTCCATACTAAGCAAACTTCATTCTTATAGAAGGAGTCGAATCACATCATCTTTTGATACAGTGTTAGAATACAGCTTACACTCTAATCCGATCCATCCTCATTACACTTACATATCCAATCATAAGCCGGAGAAGAGGGCTTCTAGCATACTTTTACTCTCGAGCTAGTGTATTCTCTCAATATAGTTTAGTTAAAGCATATATCACCAGCATTATGTTGAAAATAGAAGACATCGTCTCATAGAAGGGATAGACAATGATTCTAAATGGGTCTTGCTACTTGTCTGAATGCCTCAGAACCTGAATTTGATGTATGTAGGCTGGAGCGCGTCTGTTTTGTGACCGGCAGAGCTAGAGACGTCACACGGATCGGAAACAGTCAGCTCCAGACTTCCTGGCGGTACAGAAGTGAGCATGTGATGTAGTTTCTCTGGGGGTTATTGCCTGCCATGAGGAGGTTGAGCATTATTCTGCAGTCGGCGCCTAAAAAGTTAACCCTGAGTAAACAGATCGTCTCACCAAAAGAGGCAAGATTGCCCTAATTACCCTAGAAACCGGGTTTTCGATGGCCTTCGGAAGTGCAATTAGTTTCTACCCCTTGACAAAGGTTCTTAACTAAATGATCAGCTATCCGCTCTGCTCGGTTCTCCCACTGTGCCTGCGACAAGCTTGACACAGAATCCCATGACCGCATATAATCGCCACACAATGAATCACGGGCTGCCAGCCATGAAACGTCAACAGTCGTCAACCAACACAACAACCAAGTCCAAGGTACAACGCGTCTACTCTTACCTCCGGCCGAAGCTCTTCATGTGTTACATCCTCATTCCAGCCGCGGAATGCGCGCCAAACTCCAACGGTATCATAGGCTACCTCCACCGCGCCATTTCTCCTGCTTTAGAACTATTTTGTCGATCCGAGTCGGAGCTCACCAAGCCACAGATGTATTCCAGGACGCGTACCACTCCTCAAACTCCTGTCATATGGCTTTGAGCCTCATAAAGCATGAGTAGCTTGCCTGGCGTCATCAAGACCGAGCACGCAAGGGGTGATGGTTATGTTAGGGCACTCTGAGGCTCCGGAATGCGAGCCATACGACACGCGACAACCTTTGTCGAGCTCGCTTTGAAGTATATAACAGAATATAAACAAGACGCAATGCCGTTTGCTACTCTTCCTCAGGCTTTTGTGCGTTCACCTTGATTCATTTATTCTCATCCACGCGTTCTCAATATATCCACAGTCCTCTATACCCGGTGTACATTGCTCCAGCCAAGCCATGAAGCCCCAAGCCATCCTTAGTAAACTTGCCCTCCTGGGCTCCGTCCCCTTCGCCTTAGCGGACACCCTCAACATTGTCGCCCACCAGGACGATGATCTCCTCTTCTTGAGCCCGGACCTCATCCGCGACATCCTCTCCGGGCAGGCGGTGCGCACCGTCTTCCTCACGGCCGGCGACGCCGGGCAGGGGACCAGCTACTGGCAGAACCGGCAGCTGGGGTCGCAGGCGGCGTACGCGCGGATGGCGATCGCGGGCAACAGCTGGACGGAGACGGACGCGGGGATCCCCGGCAAAGACATCTCGATCTACACGCTGTCGGAGAACTCGTCGATCTCGCTGGTCTTCCTGCATCTGCCGGACGGCAACATGGACGGCACCGGGTTCGCGGCCGACCACAACGACAGCCTGCAGAAGCTGTGGGACGGGGCGATCGACCACATCACCACCATCGACGGCTCCGGCACGACCTACACCCGCGACGAGCTGATCCACACTCTCACTACCCTCATCGACGACTTCCACCCTGACGAGCTCAAGACCCAGGACTTCCACAACAGCTTCGGCGACGGCGACCACAGCGACCACTACGCCACCGCCTTCTTCGCTACCTCCGCCCTAAGCGAGGCCAGCTCCCGCCCGGACCTGACCGGCTATGAGGGCTACGGCATCAACAACAACCCCGTCAACTTGGATGCCTCGGACATTGAGGACAAGACCAACATCTTCTACGAGTACGCCCTGCATGACCAGGGCACCTGCAGTTCCTCGACGGGCTGCTCGACGAGACCCGAGAGCGGGTGGTTGCAGAGACAGTACACTGTCTAGATGACGGTGGCGTTGCTGATGGCCCGATTGGAGGCACTGGGTTCAATGTGAGCCTGGGGGGTTGCAGTAGATTCTATATTGATTGCGGGATGGGCCGTCTGGGACGGGGATCACGATTTACACATGTTTTGCTTAGTTGACGATGTAATGAAGATGCGGCTTAGTTAGAGAATGGTTAATGAGTGATAGACCGAAGTCAGATGTTCGAGTACTGGGGTGGAGTTGTGTGTATGGGTACGTGGTGAAGGGCAAAACATTCCTCGAATGCATCGACACGACGTGACTGTATAGAATTCCATTCGAATGCTGTAGAGCCAATGCCCCTGCGTCATTCCACGCCATGCTGATCATTGAGTAGTTTTATCCTCACAATATACTCTCACAATACATGTTAGTCAGGGTTGGGCACTGGAATGTGTGCCCCGTCAGCTTGCTTGCCGGCTCAGGCAGAGGCACATTCCACAACCCCTGACTCAGCTCGTAAGTTTTCAGGCAACATTTCAGGCAAATTTCTAGACCACGGCTGGAGAAAGGAAAAGTACCGTGACGAGATGTCACTTTTCATCTCACTCATGCACAAGGATTGTAAGCTGGACCGCACAGCATCTAATATAGCTCAAACTATTTATTCAGCTCACAGCTGTTGGAAGAGATTGCTTGAGTAGACAAATAAACAGTCGTTTAACAATATTTTGAACATGGTTCGATCGACGTGGCATTTCAAACTGTGGGTACGATTCAAGTTGACGTGGCAATACACTCGTCAGTATCCTTCAACTCCTACACACCTGTACAAAAAGATTCCGTACAGCTTCTGCCTCATCACAACCACAACCACTAGTATTCCACAGCTCGACGTGTATTAAATCGAGCAATTTAAGTATGACCCGTGACTATATAAGTGTAATTTACCTGAGGCGATGAATCGAGACCAACATGGCCAATCGTAGGAATGACAAATATGATGCATGTATAAGAGCCCAAAGTCTGATATATACTTCATACTTGACCTCTCTTCATCGGTTCGTCTTGTGTAGTAGACACCAGTTCCACGACGCAAAACACTAGCAAATGATCAGGATGGCAAAGGAGGCACGGGAATTTGAGCAACCGAGAAAATCACTTGGGAAAGAAGCAGTATGAATGGAATCTTTGATGAGGATAAGAATTTGCGTAAGCCGCGGCGAATAACACCTCAAATTAATCCGCACCAGAAGAAACTCGGCCAAAGAATGATTGTGTCAGAACGTAAAGTGTTTCAGGCATCAGGACCACCTTCGCAGAACAATATGGCAGGATGAGGCTCTACACCTAGTGCGCAACCTTCTGCACCAAATGCTCCGTCGTCTGGATGGAGTGTTTCAAGTGGTCAAGCACGAGATTGATGGACTTCTTCTGGCTCGACATGGAACAGTTTACGCCACCCTGGAATCGCTGGAAGTACGTCGTGATGCCGATCTGGGTCTGCCTCAGCCGCGCAAGCGTGCGGCTGGTGAGCATGTCCATCACGAAGTTATGCTCCTCGTTAGGCAACTCGTAGTTGCCTATGCGAATGCGATCGGCCGACAAGGTGCTAGACCTCGGACGAGACCTGCCGCTAGTTGATATTCTCGCAGAACGGCTCTTGTCTCCGTGTAAGCTGTGGGAGAGCACCTCGCCAGTGGCCAAGAGGCTCGAGCGGCGGGAGCGCTGGGGTGTATTATGTGTAGTAGGAGTGGGAGGCTCGTGGGATAGAGACACGCGATCGTAAATGACCAGCTGCAACCAGCGAAGCACCAGACGCAGACTCATCGCGAGCAGTAAGAGTGCGACGTGATTTCCGTCCATGCGACAGAGCGAGCACCCGAGCAGTGCGTCCCATCTGATCCGGATATCCTGTGTCGCTTCCAGGACGATCGGGAATGCAATGGGACAGGGTTCAGCTTCCCGTTTCCGAAGACTCGACAGGGATTCGGCCTGCACTCCCACGCAGTTGCACTTGTGGCAGGGGATACTGGCGTTGGCCCTTGCTCCTGGAGCATCGGACTGAGGTTGTAGTAGCTGGTACGATGAGAGAGGCGCAGGGAATGAAGAAAACTCTTCATTTGAGAACGCCTGTATGTTATTCTTTGCAGAGAGAAACAAGCGCATGTCAGTGGTCATTCACATTACAGGTCTGAGATTCGCATCAAAGAGGAAGCCACCGTTGGACATACTGGAGCGGCAGAAGACGAGGCACCCCCAGATTCAACCAAGTAGGTCCGGGCCAGACAAGCAGGTGCGCTCGAACACAAATTGGTATAAAGGTCTTGATCCGATAGGGTCGCTAAAGGTGGTCTTAAACCGAATTCATCGGGGCGAGTCGTTGTCGGAACCTCGAAATTTCCACCCGTAAGTAACGGTGACTGTGGCAGATCCCATTTCCATGCCTCGGACAGTCCGCTATCTTGGGATATATCGACACAAGACGAGGAATAAGTCGTCGAAGGGGGGCTGACTGTCTTGTTTTTGGAACCCTTAGGTCGACCGATGCGGTTGGGAGCACTGTAGATGCACGTATGTCTATATCTTGTACAGGTCATACAAGGCCGCCCGCCGGAGCATTTCATCTTCATGTTGTGGCATGAGTCGCATGCTAAGCGCACCCTTCTCGCGGAGGTAGAGTCCATAGTGTGTCGTAGCAGAGAGATATCTGCCGAGTTTCTAGGAGCCAAGGTCGGCTGAAGGTGTTATCGCAGACGAGGTAGCTGTTCAGCAAAGACTTGCGGGAAAGCGCAAGACGAGGGTGACAAAGGCATACTTAGACCCTAGAGTCCGGGATTTGCATATCTGCAGAAACCGGACACCTCCGTAAGGGAGGTCTACCTGACAGCTGACGTTTGCTGTCGCACTTCCAACCCATTCTTTTCGTCCCAGATTCCCTGATTTCATGGTCCACGACAGAGGATCTACCTCGACGTGAATGAATCCAATCAAATGTGATGACTTACTTCTCGCCTGAGCACAGTCCGCCCTCACATACGGAGAACGACAAACCAGAGAGCATTTGCCCTAGCGAGCACCGCCCCAGCCCGCCCCAGCCCGCCCGCCTGTACGGCCCAGGGACATATAAGTCAACGTCCGACTATTACAGCGGTGGTTGAAACGTTGTGTGATTGGCCTCAAACGTGGATATCATCAGCCAAGCCCCCTGTCCAATAGCAAGGTCAAAGTGCATCAGCTCCTGCAACTGCACTATGATTTCAACCTCAGCAAGGTGTGCACGAGAGACATGCTATACCCGCCAATGATATGTCAGAGAATACTGCGTCCAACTGTGTAGCAACGGTCGTGTTTCCACGCGGTTGACTAAATCGTTCGTGCCAAAGACAGGACAGCTTCGAAGTCCAGGCCTCGAGACTGGCCGGAAAGCGGCTCCTCACCGAATTTGGGTTGACGCGTGACCCCCACAGGCCTATTGTCTACGTAAGGGGCAGAGCCAGACCGAAGGACGGTAGCAACAACTCTTCCTTCAGGCTGGTGGTTCCCAGTTCCGGAACAGTGTCCCGGTGGGCTAAACAGAACACACGGTGAGCATCGATGTATGCAGCTCAACTCAGACTGTCCCTGCTTTCTTTGTTCGGTAGTCTCATCCTAATCACAGTGTGCTCCTGCGGCTTCAACTCCCTGTTAAGCTGACAAGTGCGCGACCGCATAGTCGGCTCATGCTTTCACCATTTCAAACGCAGAGCCCTAACTATCAGCCAATGGCCAAGTCCGTCGTAAGTACTGGGTCCCTGAGAAGACGGTCGCGTGGGGAATTGAGGTATGTGCTTGTTCTGCAAGAGCGTTGGGGCAATCTAGTACTTGTCACGAACGTGCCTGGACGTGAGGCAATAGTTTCGACAGGAAAGACGCTTACGCAGTTGCAGAGGAGGTCATCCTATTCTTGAGTATTGACCGATGCAAGCCGATGCAAGGGGTGAGAAGAATCACTGACCCTATCACCAATCAGACCCGTGATGCTCTGGCCGAAGGCGCTTATTTGCTGGTGAATTATCCCGAGCACTGTGATATAACTTGTATTTAGTGCCAGCTTGTCTTCAGACAGGCAGCAGAGTGAGCTATTTGGTAGCTGCCTGCTGCATGATCAACTAGCATGTGTTTACTTCTCCTTTTGTGTTGGTTCTTTCGCTGACGGAGTGGAGCGGAGCGGAGGAACATTGCCGTGTATCACGTGGCATCACGTGGCCGTCGACTAACCTTCCCTTTTCCACTTGCTTTTCTTGACTTGTTCACTTGTTCACTTGTTTACATTGCATTTTGCATGGAACAACTATCGTCTCTCTCACTCACGTACGAATCAATCATAGTCTGCACATTTCATAGAAGCTCCCTTCAGCTAGCTACTTCATTGAAAGTGGAGACTCGATAACATAACCGATCCTTAGCCTGAATGGCGTGCGTTTGGTTGGCGATGGCCTCAGCCTCGGTTGTCCAAATGGCGCTGCAGTGCGGGGAAACCTAACCTTAAATCCTCTCTAAATGCCCTCCTGCAGGGTGCGTTCCTCCATGAATCAACATCTTCACTCACCCTTCATCATGAGCACAGAGGCTCGTGTCCGCAACCGCATTCCCAAGTCTTGTAAACGGTGTCATCGCCGCAAGCAACGCTGCGTGGGGTATCCGACTTGCGCGGGATGTGAGGCCGCTAACCAGCCATGCTTGCGCTCCGAGACCGTCCCCTCATGGCATCACGCTATGTCCAAAGGGGCCTTGGTTCAAAGAATTGAAATACTTGAATCCCAATTGGCCACCGCGTTGCAGCGCCCATCGCTGGAGCCACATGCAGATCAGGATACGGCGTCAAGCCATCACAACCGGGACCAGTCCGCTGTCCTCTCCCTGTTATCTCTTGGTCGCGAATACAACCATGGTCCAGCGTATCTGGGGCCGTCATCGGGCCGGACCATCGCGAAGACCCTAGGTGGCATTGTAGACGATACCGTATGGACCGAGTCCATCCCCATCAATGCTGGCTTCCAACGCAAGGAAAGAATAGCCTCCAATGCCTCTGCATTGAGCAGCTCCACATCTCTCCCAGGTCTTGATGGGGGCTCCAAGCTCATCGATGCTTATTTTCGAGACATGCATACTCGACTTCCGTTTCTGGACCGCTCCGAGATCTGCCACCTACACCAGACCATCCACCAGAACAATCATGCTGGGATTCGCGGGTTTGAGACTTTCAAGATCTTCATGGTCTATGCCTTAGGGGCCTCGATACTACAAATGACTGATTCATATGACTCAACTCCCCCTCGCGATTTTTGGACTGCCGCATCCAATTCCCACAGCGCCCTCAAATCAACTTCGACATATGCGAGAATTGAGGCAATCATGTTACTGGTCCTATATGATTTGCGCTCAGCCTCGCATTCAAGTGTGTGGTATACGATAGGCCTAGCAATGCGCATCTGCGTTGACCTCGGGCTACACCGCGAAAGCCAGTATCGAGCGATGCGACCGCACGCTGCCCAGCTGCGGCGTCGCCTGTTCTGGAGCGTATACTTGGTTGAGAGATATGTGTGTTGGTCTCTGGGCCGTCCGTTCAGCATCGCCGAAACGGATATAGATGCTGATGTACCGGCTGACATGGACGACGCTCTCAATGATGATCGACAGGTTGATCAGATGGTGCAGACTCCTTCGGACCCGACGGCGCCAACGCCAGGCCCGAATCTCCGCAGATTCATTGCTACCATCCGTCTTCAGCGCATCATGTCTCGGATTCATTCCGAGATATACCGTGTTGATCAAGACCTACCAGCATTGATTACTAAAATACCCCCGCTGATGCTTTCTCTGGAGGAATTCCAGCGGTCTCAACCGGTCATGGCACCCGAGGAATCAACCTTTGTACGCATGCACTGGTACAACTGCATCCGCATGCTACTACAGCGATTCCTGAGCATCCTTCCTAGTGAGGATCCCATGATCCAGAAATGTCTCTTCGTTTCCGGCAAAATGTGCCAGTGCTTTAAGACACTGCGGCAGAGAGACTCATCCGGGTACTCCTTTCTTCTGGTCAATTCATTGTTCATGGCTGGATTGACCATGTGGTAAGCTCTGTTGCACTCAGTGGAAGAGCGCGGCTGATCAATGTAGTCTCTGTCTTTTCCGGGCGCCCCATCTCTGGAGCGTGGCAGTGTCAGACGACTTGCGGGCCTGCTCGTTGGTGATGTTTATGATGGCTGAGCGAAACACCACCCTGCGCAGATATCGCGATGGGCTAGAAACCGTCATGACCAGAGCCATCGAATTTGTGAATAATGCCATCAACACGCCGAGCGAAAAGATCGCAGGGTTATCAGCAGCCCCGTCCAGTGAGCCATGGTCCCACATTGACGCAGTATCCCATCCTGGAGTCCAAACGACCCACGGGTCCCATAACCTCCCTGAATGGATTGATTTACCCACCCCAGCTACTGGCGCTGATTCAATTCCTTACGAGGGACCGGGTCTACAATGCCACGGATTACAAGAGATGCTAGATAACCTGCACTCGTTTGGCGATATTCTGACGGATGATTTCTGGTCCGACCTTCCATGGGCATCGATGGCAGGATAACAACGAGCAATGACCAACAAACCAGCATAACTCATACATATCATTATTTTTATGATCAGTACTTCAAAGTGAGACTCCACATTGCGAAGCACACATGTCAGTGATTCACCCTACCAGTGCGCAGGGGATAGTGTATCCTCAATCCCCAGATCTTCTCTCCTGGACTTGCTCTCCGGATCGAAATAAGGGATCTCACCCACCCCCACGGCCCGGTTCCCACTCCTTGGCCCGAAGCCTTCGTGGTCGCCAGTAGCGGTGTGAAAGACACTGCGATTGTCCCAGATGGCTGGTCTTTGTTAGCACGAATCAAGCCACAGAGATCATGGAGACCCACCAATATCATTGGGCTCATTCCATTTGAACCGCACTTGGAGATCATGCCCGTGGATGATCAGATCGTTGAAATATTGGAGCATGTTCGCACTCTCTTTGCGACTCAGTTCGTTGATCTTGGAGGGGAAGGCGCCTGATTGCAGACCTCGTTAGCATTATCCTTGGGTTTCAGATATACCTCCGACTCACCAGCAGGAAAAATCGACTTCCACCCGGTGATCGGGTTCGTGCGCACCACCTACACCCACATAGTCAGCATCCCCACCTGCCATCCACATTCGACGCAATAGAAAGACCAACCGGATGAACCGCCACCAACTCATCGCCCACATTAACCGGCGCGCCTCGTTCCGCGGTAAACATCTTGAACCCCCCCACCTGCGCCATTCTGCGGAACCCCTCGCCAATGTGCGTAACCGTGAGCCCCTCCACAAAGGCCCGGTACGGCTTACTCAACCGATCGTACATCTCATACCCGGACGCCCACAGCGTATCCCCGCCGGTGGTGGGCAACTGGGTGAGCCGCAAGCTCGAGAAATCGGCCGGCGCCTTCTCGAACGCGATGTCACTGTGCCAGACGGCCGCCTGGCTGGTGTAGTCCGATCCCTTGTACAGTTTCTTGCGGCCTTCGGAGTTGATGGTGCTGATCTCGGGGTCTGGGTCGCCGAATTCGCGGGCGTCGTTGGTGACGGGGTGGATGTGTAGGCCGTGGGTGGCGGGACGGGTGGTCAGTTCGCCCAGACGGAGGATCAGCTGCTTTTGGAGGGCGTTGGTGAGGTTGTCTTGGGCGCGGAAGAAGACGACGCCGCGTTCGGCGACTGCGTGCTTGTATTAGTGGGATTGGGAGGGATGGGGGGACGGGGGGACGGATCGGACGAACTCATGACGGCAAGATCGCGGATGCGCTGCTCTGCCTCTGGACTGTTCAGGATATCGTCGACGATGTTGCAGCTTCCCTTGAGGAATTCATTGCCGATTACTGGGGTCACCATCACGGGGTGGAAGGTGTTCAAGGACCCGCTGGACTGGATGCGTGGATGGGGCGCCATTGTGTAAAGTGGTTATTCCTTGTGCTTTTCTTGTTGATGTTCTTCCAACTCAATGTGGATAGTTACATAGATTCTGCTCGGAGACTGCATGTCTTATCTATTCATCCTAGATTTCAACGCGGGTCGGAAGGTGAAGCGTCTGTCGACCGCGCGCATCGGCTTTCGGCGTTTAGATGGAGCTTCACTGCCATGTGGGGCTATCGCCGACTCCCGTCGCGCTTGCGCAGCCAATGTTTGGGGTGCTGCGTGACACAATCTGAGCCTTGATGCTGTGATATGGCAAGACTGAGGCGTGACTGATAGTATTCTGTAGCCGCAACTCATTGAATAGACATCCTGGTTGACTGAGGAGATCGCTTCGTGGGATCGTGTGCGGGGTTGTGTAGCCTTGTGTGCCGCCTTGTGCATTTATACCTGGAATGCGGGCCACGCCCGGGGGTCTATCAGCACATTGGACACAGGTTGTGTCTTCTAGAGCCAAATGGTACTGGGAGTTCTCAAGAGCTACATGTGTAGATCTCAGATGCGTGTGCTAGGCCCACTGAGAAGAGCGATCGCCCGACACATACTGTACCTAGATCCAAGTCTGACCCGAAACCTATTGATGTAACCGTTCTAGATCTTCCCTACAAATAGAGTCTTGGATTCCTACAAAAGAAACCACAGCTCATAAGCTCATCTTCATTATTATATAAGTATATCGCATATCCCATATCAGCAAAGCATCCCCCACCGTCCCCTCATAATTACATCCCACGCAACCTCGAAGCATTAGTATATACAACCCTCCCATCCAGATACTATTACACCTCCCCACCATCACCACCAACCGCACCTACAACACGGAGCTGGTGATATTGACTGTAACGTTGCGGAACGTGCACCCCTCGGTCTTATACAGACTGGCATAGCGGCCCTCGAGCACGGCCGCAACAAAGGTCAACGCGGCAGCGTGCCCGTTGATCTGGTCCGCGGAATGCCCGCCGACCGTGTTGCGCTCGTAGAGGATATTGGCGCCGACGCCGCAGTAGCGCGCGAGCAGCACGTCCGTGTCGCGGATGGGGCTAACCTCGTCGTTGATGGCCTTGTAGGCATAAATGGGCAGCTGGGGCACCCCGTGGTAGCCCATGTAGCCGTCGCGGTTGAGCACGTACTGCACGCGGGGATCCTTGAAGGTGTCGCTGCCGTTGACGAAGTAGTTGTAGATGTTCTGGCCCGCGAAGAAGAGCTCCGATCCAGTCAGGGTCAGGTTGCGCGCCGCCAGGAAGGTCGTGCGGTTGTACGGCCCCGTTGGGTTCAGCTGCGAGACCAGGAAGTCGTAGGTCGCTGGGTATTGGCTGGCGACGCCGAGGATGGCCTCGGGGACGAGCCCAGCGGAGAGCGTGCCGGTGACTGTGTTCATCACGTTCGTGATGTTGGGTGTTAGGCCGCCTAGGGCGGCGCCGGCGAGGGATAACTCCGGGGCGTATTGGTTCTGCAGCTCCGTGGCCCATTCGCTGGCCAGCGCGCCGCCAGAGTAGCCCCACAGCGCGGTGCGGGTGGTCGCTGGGGCCAGGGCGTGAAATTGGGTGACCCGTGGGTTGGAGGCGGAGTAGAGGATGCTGCGGATCGAGTCGAGGGTCGCGTGCCCGGATTGCACGCCCGCGGTGAAGGAGGCCAGGGGCCCTTCGTAGTCCGGCACGTTGACGTACCAGCCTTGGCTCAGGGCCAGGGAGACGTCCGTCGGTGGGGAGCTGTACATGGCGTAGCTGGGGCTGGCGTTGAGGTCGTTGGAGTCGTAGGCGATTTGGTAGGAGAGCAGCGCGGTGCGGTTGTCGCTGCCCGTGCTGGGGTTGGTCGGGATGAAGACCGTCGTCACGGCCCACGAGGGGTGGTATTGGCTGTCTGTCGTGCGGTAGACGATGTTGTACGCCGCCGAGGCGTTGCTGACCAGCGCCGTCAGGTTGCCGGGGGCCGGGCGCAGGCGCAGAATGGTGCCTGGGAGGGTGCTCTCGAAGCCATTGGGGGCGCTGTAGAAGGGATCCTCGGTGGGAGGAAGCACGACAGACGGGCTGGTGGTAGGCAGCCCGTAGACAAGGGGGAGAATACTCCCGAGGAGAGGGAGGAGACGGGCCGGGGAGAGCATGGCGAGGTGGGTATGAGGGAGATCGGAGGAGGGGAAAAGAGGAAAAGGTGGAAGAAGAGGACAAAGTACGGTGGCTTGGGGGGGAAAGCTGTGTTTATGTGCTGGGCGCTGACCGACAATCTCCGCAAGGTACGGAGACACTAGACGGAAGGATCCAATTCCTTGTAGGCGTGCAGTTGAGTGCGCAGCAAAGCCGAATGACATCAAACCTCGTGTCGGGCTCCGTCCGGGCAGCCAGTCAAAGTGGGGAATTTCCCTCGGAAGGCCCGGATCCCTCATTTAATCATTCATCATTAATCATTTATTCCCGCAAGCCTCAGGCACTTTCGGTCATTTTTCAGCTGCGCAACGAGATTGGTCAGTCCAACCTTGCTGAACTCAGCCGCAGCTTGTTGCTTATTCTCGCTTGGCGTGGTGTAAGCTGGAGAGCTGGAGAGCGGGAGAGCTGCGCCCGTTGGGGAGGGAAAAAGATAGCGAGCGATCAGGGCTCCGGCCTGCCCGTGACTCCACTCTAGGCAGAGACGCTCGCCCTGCCCTGCCTTGGAACTGCCATCCCTGGTTTAGAGAAATTATGTCATTTCCAGATCTGGATGTACAATCCATTCTAGTAGGTCTCATTGCTCGACAGGAGAATATTTACTCCTTGTAGAGAACTTTGAATCCTTTGGTAGAGATGGATAGAACATGTTCAGAACAATCGGTTGTTGCGCCCCGGCGGATAAGAGAATGGCGACCAGTTCGCCAGCAACCGCTCCACAGCGCCAAGTGGACCCCGTTCTAGAAGCACTTAGTGACACAACCCGGAAAAGTCGGATGGACCCGCGCCCAATCACAAGTCTCATCATCGCAACGGGTTTGTGGTGCGATAGGGAAAAAGTACTCAGTATCTTGCGACCACCGACAGCAATCGGTCAGAACCTCCGCTGGCTCGGCTGCCATAACCTGGTTTCCTGCCAGGGACGGCACACCACAACGTAAGCGTCGGACTTTCTTCACTCAATTATACTTTGGGTTGCTGTCCGGCAAACCTCACTAGGTCCAATCGGTCAGCTTCTCCGGAACAGGCACAGAGAAAATTCCTGGTCTTGTCAGCAGGGTGATCCCACCTGCATATGGTGTGATAGCGCTAGCCTTCTCCGCACAGCTTCCCCCGCACGCTGCCGTTGTTTTGGTCCATGATTTCCTGAGCCGTTCCTGCTGATCTGGCATGTGAATGAACTCAATTATCATTCGTTATGAAACTGTCAGTGTTCGAATGATAGTCGATTTTTTGGCACGTAGATCTGATACAGTGTGCAGTTTTCCATCCTTGCAGCATTTTTGTCCTGCCGATTATGTGGTGGGTCGCACGGGTAGGTAGGGCCAGCTGCAGAGATTCCGGAGACCGGGTCAATTTATCTCGGTATTCATTGAACGTCCACCTCCACTCAGTGCTGATTTTGTCCAATCAGTGCCCAGTTAGTTTGTTATCTGCAGATAAAGACGTTTCGTGATGTGCAGTACTAATAGATAACTATGAGGATCCGCTATACCAAGCAAGCATCAATCAGAGGCACAAGCCAGTAAGCATCCACTGTTTGTAGGCATATTCAAAGTCAACGAATCGTCCAATGTGCTTTACCTACAGGGAAATCGCGTGCTTTTCTTGAGTCTGTATGTATACGTAGTGTATAAACTTCTAAAAATAACCATGAGAGCATCCGTATAAAACTTGACCAAATCCATCAACCAAACTCCGCTCCCGCAAAGGAAGCATGCACCAACCCCCCAATCTAATAAATCTTCAACGGTACACGATGTTTCTCCCACATCTCCTCCGTGAGGTCAGAAAGTCAATGAGATCGATGCCGGGGTCGGGGACGACCATTGGTGGTAATGATGATGGATCTTCGGGGTCTGCGACAAGCAGCAGCGTGGGACGCATCGGTCTATCAGGGCAGTTCCCGCAGGTATCAGGGTGCATACTCATAGTCCCAGAACGGCTGAGCGCAGAACTCTACGATCGTGGGCAGGCGGATCCCCGGGGCCAAGGATCGGAATGATCGACGGGTGGAGGTCGTACAGGTGGTCGCGGTGGCGTCGTAGAACGCCCCGGCGAAGCTGTTTGGAAGGATGCGGGCCTCCTCGCGGACACTCGGCTCTGCCCAGGGGAGCATTGTTAGAGTACTACTGCCGCTCGTGCCAGCGATGGTAGCGGAATTAGAAGTGGCGGTGGTTGCCGATGGGGGCAAGCGAGCCTCGATCGCATCCAGGAGTTCTTGGAGGGCCGCGACAGCGAGCTGGATATCCGTTGGAGTATACGCATGGAACCGCCATGGTCCTATTGTCTCGATAGAGGAGTGACTGAGTTGGTCGGTGTCGGTCTCCCACTCCCATCGACCGCTTGGTCATTGCTGGACCTCCACTTTGCGGGACGTGATCATCGCCAGATATGCGCGGTAGATATCCTCCAGCGGCTTCCAGCCGTAGCCCGTGTTGATCCGGTCGAGATTATCTTCACAATGGGTCACAAACGTGGCTTTGCATGCGACCTGATCAAATCTATCAGAAACATCAAGCAAGCATAATCGGATTGAGTTTTGAACGAGCAGAACTGTACAGAATCCCATATTCATCGCCGCACATCCAATCCGTCGAGTGATGCAAATAAAGAAAGCAGTCGTCGGCCTCCGCTAGACCGTTGACATGCTCGTCCACGATGTACTCCCCCGACGATAGATTACCAACGTAGTAGAAGATTGGCGGGGAGTCGGGGTGATAGTAAACACGCTTCAGGAATTCGATCATCTATGGGTGGTAGTTCGAGGCTTCTGCATCTGTAGGCTGGAAATGCTGCTACCAGGTGGACAGTTGACCCTAGCTCCGTCCGCCCTCCCTTCCATCCAATCTCGAAGATTTGATTGTAGAGGTCTGCACAGAGTTCGAAGTTGAATCTTCCGATGGAAACGTGTGTCATAGATCGTTGAGACATGTTGCTTGCTGTCAAGAAGCCGAATAGGGAAAAGGGGGACAGGGTTCAATAAATAAGCTCAAAGCTTGGGACGCTGAAAGCAGATCAACCGAGCCGGGAATCGTAGTGTCCTGGTAATAGAACAATACATTACAGTAATCTGTCCTTCAGACATACAGTATTTGTATGTAGCTGTTGATTGTCCGTCCCACTTTCCATGAGTGAGTTTTGTTCTTGTCCGCATCAACCCCAATACACATCTAGAAGGTTGACTCATTTGTGAACTGTGATTCCTAATCATACTAAACACGGTCTAATTGCGAGATCATCATCCGTGAAGGAGAAACTTGAGACTCATGTTTTCAGTCACCACATAACATGATAGCCACTTTCAACGAGCATAAGATAAACCATCACCCCTATAAAAGCTCAAAAGGCTTCGTGACCGAGATCAGGCGACAGCTCAGACCAACCTTGGCCTCGAAAGTCCCAGCCGGGATCTCCCAATCCTGCGTCACGACATTCCAAAAACTCACATCTTTGCGAGTAAGCTCAAATGTCACGGTTTGACTTCCTCCCGCCTTGAGATGGATCTTTTCGAACCCTCGAAGCACCTTCACCGGGGTTCCGGCTGGAGTCGTGTCCTGCGGGAAGGCGAGGTATAGCTGAGGCACCGTCGCGCCCGCCGAACTGTCTGTGTTTGTAAGCTTGACTTTTACGGTGACGAGAACCTCACAGAGGTCTGGATTTTCCGCCCGGCTGAATTGGCTTGCTCGGATCTGGACGAGGTGAAACATATCCCTTTCCGCTGATGGTCTTGAGAGAAAGCCCCCCGATGGAGAAGTTTGTGTACGAGAGACCGTATCCGAACTCGTATCTGGGCGTGATGCCTGCGTGACCGAAATGACGATAGTCGAAGAATTGCCCCTCCATGAAGTTTACCTGGCGTCCATTCGGGTTGGCGATGTCTATGGCCGTGACAATCACGATGGCGGTGTTGTAATCGCTGGCGTTGTATGCGACCGTGAACGGGAGCTTGCCACTGGGATTGACTTGTCCAGTAATGACGTCCAGGATCGCATTGCCGGACTCCTGACCGGGCATGTAGACCATCATCTATCGTGGGAAGAGTTGTCTGGTCAGTAACTCACTACTCTTGGTTATCATGTGGACGAAGGATGCAGCTTGCAATAGCCGTGACATTGGGATGATCCGCCCAGTCAAGGAGATTCACATTGCCCGAATGGGTGACTACGGTGCGCTTCGCCACCCACTGGCCAGCTATATTTGACCATGCTGGCAGAGAAGTCCCCGAGTTCCTTTGAGCTGGGGTCAATGAGCGGCCAGTCGGCACGATCCTGATTGAGATAGAAGTACGGGGTCATCACGCGGAGCACTATGTCGTCAATAGGCGACGTCGACAGAGTCCCATTGTTCACAGCCAGAATAAGATTGCCACCGAAGAGGGATGTGTCCCAAGACGTTACCCCAGAGCCGACAGCGCCACCAGGCATATCTATATCGAGTCCATTCTCAATCGCGTAAACTCCAGACATCGTACCACCCCAGTCGCTCATCACATAACCTCGGAAGCCAAGCTACTCTTTCACAATGGCGTTGAGGGTCTGGTTATTCTCGCACGAGTAAGAGCCATTGATCCTCGAATATGCGCACATGACGGACCAAACACCAGCCCGGACTGCACTTGCGAAAGGCCACGAGTAGATCTCATGCATGGTGCGAGCGTCGATGTTCGACGAGTAGCCCTAAATCGTCACCCCGTCCGCGTTTGGGGTAGGGCTCGACCCCGTGGCCTGTTCATACCTGATGTAATGCTTCACGCAAGACTGCATCCCGGTAGGCTGGGTTCCCACGATGCTTTGGTATCCGAGCTCACCATTGAGGTACGGATCAGGCCCGAATCCTTCCCAATTGCGACCGCCTAGGGGGTCTCTTCCGAGAGGTCCTTCGACCGGCCTATCTTCGATGTTAGTTGCTTGCAGCTCGATCCTACATCGTGAAACACATTACCCAAGCATCACATGGGCCCCCTTGGCTTTTAACTCTTCCCCAAGAAGGACGCCGCGTTGGTGGGCCAGCTCTTTATCCCAGCTCGCCCCAACCGAGACTCCCGCTGGGTACACACTGGCAAAATGCCAGGGGAGATAATTAGCCTCGTTGGAGGTGGCTGGCAGCAGGAATGGAGGGATTGAAGGTTAATGGGACGGATGTGTGACTTTACAGCTGGCCGAATTGCCAAAGGGCCATCTGCCAGCCAGTCGGTCAATAGAACCTCGAGGATTGGATAGAAGACCTGCCTTGGATGCATAAGCCACGGAAGCCCAAACGTTCGATCGGGGCGATGCCCTGGATGAGTGAGGAATGTCGCACGGGCAACGTTCGTGACATCCACAATGGGGAAGTCACGGGTTAAAGTTGTGTCGATCATTAGCACGGACAGGTTGGTATATCCATATCTTAGCTTGTAGATAGAGGATGAGAACATGATACAGAGCTGCCTAGTACTAGTACTTGCTTACTGATTATGTCAGCATCGTCTCCAGACCCTTGCTGTATGCTTGTACTCCTTCCTGACCAAAAGGTTTGCTAGACTCAATTGCCAAATTTACAATTAGTTCGTGACAGTCTGGCTTTTCGTACTACGTAAGTTGTCAACTCTCTCTTGCTGGGTACGCTGGAGATGCCGTGGGTGGTCCGTGCACGGTCGCCCGGTCGCGTTACCCACGGCTTACCCTCTGTTGGACCGCAGGTCAATTCACAGTTTGTCTATAAGTAGCATTGATGATCCACAGAGAATTCTCTCGGCAACTACGATTATGATACCAAGTGAATTGATTTTGAAAGAAGATGAATTGACAATACTTCCTAAAGTGGATAAGTTAGTGGGAGTTTTCTAGCTCTCTTTGTATTATGTCTTTAAACCTATTTTCACAGGATCATCATGATGAAGTCAACCACGGTGCGGATCGCACATCAAAAGTGGAGACAGCCTTTCCACACTGGACAAGGAAGAAACCGCCTGCAGAAACCCACCACAAACAAACCACTACTACATCATATCGGGAGAGTCAGGGACAACAAGTCCGAGCCAGAAGTCACCAAGAGTGTACTTCCCACCAGTAGACAACGGGAAAAAAAACCCCCGGTGGACCCTTCTCAGCACCAATTTTGCCACCCCCACAGGCCACAGCTCCAGCTCTTTGTCCGATCAGACCACCTTCTCGTAATCCTTATAAGGAGGTAAAGAAGGTACCGTGACCACCGGCAACAAATCGCAAAAGTAGCATGATTTCGGCCGAGCGACGGTGTTCGTTAATACTGGCCGGATCCCCAAACCCGTGAAATCTGGGCGCTGACCTCATTCGCATCCCATTCCACGGTCCGGTGGCCGTCACTCCCCCCACCTTATAATATACCCGATCTTCAGCATTGTTGACTATGTAAACTCTTTCCGATCCCTTAAAACACCCACACACCACCACATACAACACACTCACAGCCCCCCCCCCAATAATGCCATTTTTACCACTCTCGCAAGTCCGTCGTCTACGGGATGAGCTCCAGGACACCAATGCTGAAATTTCCACGTGGGGATGCGAGGGCTACGGCGATAATATCAAGCAGTGGAGCGATTCGTGCGATGAAGATGTCGTGAGTTTCTTCGCCTCCCCTAACGAGACAACGAATGACCAAGACTGACGAGACCAGGGCGCAGTGGTCCGAGTGACCTGCGCCGACGAAGCCGCGATCGTGGTGCGATTCGTGACCCGCCACCAGATCCCCCTGGCCGTCCGGGGCGGGGGCTACTCGACGAGCGGCAGCTCGACGGCGCGCGGAGGCATCGTCCTGGACCTGGCTAAGCTGCGGCGCGTGCGCATCGACCCGGACGCGCGCGTGGTGGCCGCTGAGGGCGGGGCGCTGTGGGCGGACATCGACGTGGCGGCGGCGCAGCACGGGCTGGCGGTGGTGGGCAGCACGCTGAGCCACATCGGCGCGGCGGGGGCGACCCTCGGCGGCGGGTACGGCTGGCTGACGGGCCAGTACGGGCTGGCCATTGACAACCTGCTGTGGGCGAAGGTGGTCCTGGCCGATGGGAGCATCGTCATCGCCTCCGAGACATCCCACCCGGACCTCTTCTGGGCGATCCGCGGCGCCGGCCAGGAGTTCGGCGTCGCCGTCGAGCTCGGGTTCCGCGCCCATCCCCAGCGCAATGCCGTCTTCGCGGGCACGCTGCTCTTCGCGCCGGAGAAACTCGCGGTCATTGTCGATTTCGCGAATCGGTTCGAGAAGCAGACGGACGGAAAGCAGGGTCTGTGGTTCGGGTTCACAGTGGCGCCGGCGATGACGCAGTGCTGTATTTTGGTCGTGGTGTTCTACAATGGGGACCAGGAACGGGCGGAGCAATTCTTCGCGCCGCTGCTGACGGCGGAGCCGCTCGCCAACACCGCGGGGATGATCCCCTACGACAGTTTGAATGGGATTCTCAATACGACGGACACGCTGCACCGCCGCGGGAGCGACACCGAGGTCAACATCAGCTACCCGCTGGACGTGGCCATGGGCCCGCGGAAGAGCATGCGCGGGAGCAACGTCACCCTTCCGCTGGACCTGGGGTTCGTGCAGTCGGTGTACGACGAGTTCAATGGGATGCTCACGAATTGCCCGCAGACCCGGGATAGCAGGCTGCTGTTCGAGCTGCTGCCGAATGCGCAGATCATGAGGGTCCCCGACGAGGCGACGGCGTTCGCAAACCGCGGGCCGTACTACAACGTCAGTTGTCTGTTTCGGTGGTACGATGCCGATCTGGATGTGCAGATCCGGTTGGCGCAGGCCAGTCTGTTGGGCCGGATTGCGACGTCGGCGGGGATCAAGCGGCCGGGGTATAAGGGGCCGAGACGGGGCACGGGCATCTATGCCAACTATGCTGGTAGGACGGCCTTCTCTTGGATGGGAGGAAAGAAGCTAACAAAGGACAGGCCACGATGTGTGCAGCGAGGAGATATTCGGAGACAATTTCCCCCGTCTGCAGGAGCTCAAGAAGAAGTACGACCCGCACAATACGTTCAACAAGTGGCACCGCATTAGGGTTCCGGAGAAGGGTCGGCAATAGGCTGCAATCTCATGCAAAAACCCTGCTGGGTCGGTCGGACATGTAATCTATACCCGTTATGATCTGCACACGGTGCAGGATGACCTATGCCGGTTGAATTAATATAAGCTTAATGACTGAATTGATGGTACATGGTTAGTGAATTGGACATTCCTCTAAGATAGAGTCAACCGATAGCGTAGACCAAACGGCCCCCGACACCCCAACCCTGCAAACCCGGAGAAGAGAGAGAGATCACCCAGAATACACGAGAATCCCTTCGTATCCCCCTTGCCAAGCGATATCCTCCAAATCTCGGAGCCGAAGACCGGGAGAAAAGCGGAGTCTCGTCGATGGGTCTGGAACGACCAGGGTTGAACTTTGCGGTGCTCGTAATGCCCCGTGGTTCATTGTTCGGCCGCGAGTGCATAAGGTTAGGTCACAGCGTCCAGCTTTAGGGGAACCTCGCCACCGCCGAACCACATTCTGTCCGAGGAAGCTTGTTGCTCGGTGGATTCCCTCCGAACTCCTGGACGCTTGCTGTTGAAGCTCTGTAGCAGCATTGCCGCAGCGATAGAAACGCAAGCTTAGCGTACTTGTTCTCATTCGAAATGACCCGTCTTTCGTGCCGACGCGCGATCGAGCTGAAAACGACGCTGCAGGAGACCCGGGCGGAGGTGCACACCCCAAGTGATGTGGACTACGCGGAGCGCAGTCGCAGTCTCGAGCTGGGTGAGGTCGAACCGGTATGTCTTTAACGAATTCAGGCTTGTGTCATGATTGACAGAGGCAGGGCGCCATCGTCCAAGTCACGACCACCGACGAGGTTTCGCGCGTTCTCAGCTACGCGAGTAAACACCACATTCCGATTATCGTCCACGGTGGCGCCTTTGCAACGAGTAGCTCAGCAAGGGAGGAGGGAGGGATTGTCATTAGTCTGGCGCGCATGGGCAAAGTGATGGTTGATCCGGCGTCGCGCACACTGGCCGCTCAGGGGGGCGCGAGATGGGAGGATCTCGTCGGCGTTGCGGGCGCATCGGGCCTCACGGTCGTTCCAGCCACCGGGGATGACACTACAGCCGATGCAGGCTTTGGAGCCAAGTATGGCTGGTTGACGAGTTGCCCTGACTCGATTGTTGACAGTTTAGTCAGTGTCAAGATAGTCCTGGCGGATGGGAGTATTGTCACAACGTCGAGCACGGAGAAGCCCGATCTCTTTTGGGCGCTGCACCATGCCGGAGGGGCGCTTGGTCTTGCTACTGAGTTGGTGTTTAGGGTGTATCCCCAAGGGAGGCAGGAAGAGTTTACGAAAAGCCGTGAGGGAGATGGTGGTATGTTCCACCGTTTTAGTCCCCTATCACAGGGGGTTGAAATACTGTACGATACTGATTTTTCTACTAGGACGGACAAATAGAGTAGAAGACTCTGGCGAGAACGATCTGCCACGCTTGCAGAAGTTGAAAAGGCAATATGATCCCTCTGGGCTATTTGGCAGCTTGGACAGCACCTCCTTAGACACGCGGAAATAGCTCCTCGGTCGGGTCTGGTGATGCATGGCGTGCATATGCTGAAACTTAGCCATGTGTATGTATGAGTCTACACCACAATCTTTGGCTCTGTTATTTGTACTTTTTCTGGTAAATAAATCCACCACTATTTACACAATGTCTTTCCTCCCGGGCCTCGCCATAATATCCAGACACAGCGGGCATGTGTTCCTGCCACTCATAACCCAGCCATCCAGACAGCGATCGTGGAAGACATGCCTGCATGGGAGCAGGTAGATCAGTTGCATCTTGGTGACGACTTCCAGGCAGATGGGGCTACACACGACGTCAGTGGCTCGCTATCTCAGACGCGACAATCCTCAACATCCATCCGTGACACGCACTCACCAGACAGCAGGGCTGTTATACCCCATCAGCTTGCTCCGCTCCGTTTGGATGGAAGCCCACCAGTCTCCGTAGAGATCCTTCATCACGCTTTGCTGGAAGTAGAGCAGTCGCCGTTCCTCCGAATTGCGACTGGTGTACGGGAGGATGGGCTCGAAAGCATTGTTTGGGGGTGTAAAGTCTGCCTCGTAGCGGCGTTTGACGATGACCCTGGGTCGCAATCAGCGTGGAAGTGAGTACTCGGCTAACGAGTCATGACTTACAGCATGAACACTGTTATCGACAGGACGATGATGTACAGAACACAAAGATAGAGTGGGAGTTCGTCCTGCTTAGGCGGGAGGGTTCCATACTCGGCGTGGACCCAGGCTGGAGCCCTCAAAGGCGGCGGGCTAGGGCCGGTGGTGGGTCTTTGTACGAAGGGCGGTGACATGGTTCGTGAGCAGACATTCGACGACCTTTTGCACGAGAAGGCATTCGTGAAGCACAGCTGTTCATCTTGATCGTAAAACTGGAGCCTGCAAGACAAGTTGAGTACGATTCATTGTCTAGTTTACGAGCCAACAATGAATAATATAGTGATCGGGGGGGGGCTGGAGACTTGATATTCGGGAAGCAACCCGACCCCGGGTACTACTGCTCATCATTCTCATGTGATATTACGGGTTGCATGGAGGGGGGAGATCAGGGTGATCATGCTGAGGCTCCAGCCTTTTGACCGGAAATGGACTGTAGCCATGGATGCAATACGCGGGGTTTTATGGTTTGGGTTCGCCGCATCCATACATTGGCCCGTCACGCGACCCCCCACTACAAAGCCCTCGCTGCCGTCGATCCCCTCGCCATTCACCGCTTCTCACACTCCACACTCGGAACCATGTCTTCCTAGGAGATTCGGTCTTTTCTTTTCACCCTTCTCGACACCCTTCTCGACACGGTATCGGTAGAGCTGGATTGGAGACGAGGGGAATGCGAAGGCCCAGGCAGTTCTAGCCGATGTCTGGGCTGTGCCCGCGACGGCCCACGCCTTATTTGGCTGAACCAGGGCACCAGATCTGCCTTCACGAATGGGTGAGCTAACAGGGCTGAGTCACTGAGGAATCACGAGCTCCCCCCCCCAAGCTTGAAGACATGTATAAATCAGGCCCTGCCAATCCCCAACCTCGATTGGCAGGTAGGAGATCATTTCCCATCGCTCACATGTTATGCACACACCATCATGACCACTCGAAATCGTCGACCACATACAGTGTGGTTGATAGGTGGTGGGGTCGAGTCCTTGGTTGCTGCCTCTTGCCTGATAAATGAGGCCAAGGTCCCCGGCAAGCGAATCCGTATCCTAGACTCAAGAGGTCAACGACAGTCTACTGGCACTATCCGAAATAACAAGTCGGCACACAACCGATTGATCACGTATAGTACAAGCCACTGCCAGGACCTGCCATGTGCATCAGCCCAGGAACCCGTTCAACCCCAACCTCTCGACGTACCCACCTTCCCCCATGACGAAACCCCTGCGACATGCACCCGCGACCGCACCGAGGCCTTCATGTCGGAGCCTATCCATTTCCTCGGCCATCTCGGCCGCAAACAGGTCTGGCGCAAGAACCGCAAGGATATCCTCCACTTCCTCCTGCAGGACGAGGAAGCATACGAAGGGCTGAGCATTCAGCTGGTGTTCGACGAGTCCTTCTTCGATACCTACTTCTGGAGACTATTCTCATCAAGGTAAATCCCGCCCTTCCCTGACGCATCCTTTCTCCAGCTGGAGAACCCGATGCTAAAGGGGGTGATGTCGGGCTTCAGTTTCGGCCTACGCCCGTCGCACTCCGCCGTCGAGTTCCATCGTTACATCAGCAAGTACCTGGACGAGGTCATCGGCAACAGCATCCAGATCGCTGACCCACTGCAACTCTCCCTACGGAAAACCGTCCTCCAGCCGCTGCGAGCCTACCTTCGCAACCAGGGGGTCGAGTTTCACAACCTCCACGTCACCGACATCCACTTCCACTCGGACGACTACCCTCAAACCGCCAGCGAGATTCAAGCGATTGACCCTTGCGGACATCCTATGATCTTGCCCGTACGCGCAGAGGATATCCTTATCGTGACGCTCGGCTCCGCCGCATCAGGCATCGCGACCGGCACCCCCGCCAACCCTCCGCCCGCCCTCTCCACCAGCACCCAAAGCCTCCTCGACGATCCCAGTTGGGCGCTGTGGGTTGCCCTGGCCCAGAAATCCTCGCAGTGCGGCAACCCGGCCTCGTTCTGCACTCATTTGCCGGAATCGCGCCTGGGGATGTTCGTCATCCACCTGCCGCAAGCCGAGTTCAACGCCCTCCACCACCGCGTCCTGGGCACCCATCCCGCCGTCGATGCCACCATCGCAGAAAACAATTGGTCCTTGAAGCTCGTCTTTCCCCAGCACGAGCAGCAAGAGCAAGATGACTCCCACCGCTCCATTTTAGGCTATGGCTTCACGCCGGACGCACCGGGCCACCACACCCACAAACCCATGCCCGCATGCAGCGGCGACGAGATTCTCGCCGAGCTCCTCAGCAGCCTCAACATCCCACCCGCCCAGATCCTCCCCAAGGCCAGGACGGTGCCTTACGTCCTCCCGCTGGGATTGTCACCGCTCCTTAAACGCGACCCCGGCGATCGGCCGGATATCACCCCCTCGGATCTGGGGAATCTGGCCCTAGTGGGGCAGTACGTGGAGATCCCGGAGGAGACGGCGCTGATGACCGACTACAGTGTGCGATCGGCGCAGCTGGCGGTGCAGCGGCTGATGGGGGGTTCGTCGAAGGTGAATGTTTCCGAGGTGCATAAGTCGTTTCTGGCGGCGAGGTATGGGCGGAGGGGCGGGGTGGTGTCTTGTCGGTAGGAATTCGGTGGGAAGTATGTGAGAGGGGGGGTGTTTCTGCTGAGTGATGGACATGAGGGCTTGATTGATATTTAACCATACCATTGCTTGTTCTTCATATAATCACACATCCACTACATCACGTCCGGTATCTCCCCCCCTTGTAGACTTGCAGCTCAAATCCAGATTACAACGAGCGGGTGCGAGTGTATGAGCAGCCCAGCAATAACACTTATTTGCTGTTTAAATTGTAATTACTCACATAATCCGAAAGCCCCCTCCACCACTCCGGTACTGCACCACTGGACGCTGCCACCTCACTTCGACTCCACCCTCGCCAAGCCCGCCAGCTCGCCCCCAACAACCCTAACCGCCTCCTCCCACGCCTCCTCGTCCCCGCACAGCCTCGCCCGCAGATACGCCCACGTCACCCGCTGCACCACGCCCACCAGCTCGACGCTCTCATCCGTCGTCTCTCTGGCATCATACCCAGCAATACCGCCCAACCCATGCGTGGCCCCCGCCACCGTCAACAGACTCTTTGGCGCGGGACTGTGCACATACGCATCGGCATGCCACTCGGGCCCGCGCACCGTCAGATGCGGCGACGCGTCGGCGTCCCCGACCGCCACCAGCGCCGGGGTGCGCATCTCCGCGAAGCTTGGGTCGCGCAGGAAGGGGTACCTCTCGGACGCCTGGGGGCTGAGCGCCTCCCCGCCGTCCCCGATCGGCGTGAGCAGGACCCCCGCTTGGATGCGCGGGTCGAAGAGATCGACGACGCGGCCGTCAGTCGGGTCCGTCAGCCGCATCCCCAGGAGCATCGCGGCCGTGTGCGACCCCATCGAGTGTCCTGCTACCGCGATGCGGGTGTGGTCCACTCGGCCTTGGAGGATCGGGGCGAGGTCCTCGATGAGGGCCAGGTGGTCGAGGATGAGTTTCATGTCGTCCACGCGGGAGCGCCAGAACAGTGGGGCTCCGTCAACTGAGGTGTCGAGGCTGAGGGATTTGGAGCTGAGGTGGGTCGGTTGGAGGACGATGAAGCCCCGTGCGGCCCAGAATTGGGCGAGTGGGCCGTAGCCGTGAAGCGAGGAGAGGTGGTTCGAGGAGCCGTGGCCGTGCGAGAGGAGGATGATGGGTAGGGGGCTGTCGCCGGTAGTCGGGGCGGTGATGCGCATGTGCAGGTCGATGATGCGGTTTGGGGCCGGGAGGATCACCGGGCTGATGGAGATGGTTTGCTCGGGGGCGGGGGTGGGGATCTTTGCGGCTTGGCCGATGAGGGCATGGTCTTGCGGACGCCGGGCGCTGGAGGTGGTGATGGAGTGGTGTTGACTGGTCATCTTGGGGTTTGATCTCTTTCCTACTAGTATTTTGAGTCTGTGTGTGCTTTGGTAAATGCGGGTGAAGTGCATTTGGATGGAACGACGAGCTGTATTTATATCCATGCTTCGGCTGCGTCGTAGGAGGGATTTGATGCTGTCAGACCGTATGAGACCGTTTAAGACCAACAATACACTAAGCCCAGACAAGAGAAACTCGCAAATACCATGATATACTTCAAGCGAACATCGCGGATAGCATCGGATCTTCTCACAGATACAACTTGAATCGAGCTTGGCTTGTTGCGATTGGACAAAACCCGCGAGCCTTGCTGTCGGAGTTAAACTCGGTCCAAAACCCGAGGGTGACTCTCCCTTATCTCCATCAACTCCATTGCTTAGAAATGCAAGAAATGCAATCTCATTCTGGTCAACTGATTACATCAATGTCAGAAAATCAGTCACACCAGCACTTAAACTGCGTGGAACATATGTAACGACAAATGGTCACGCCGAGTGCCATACCATAAACAAAGCACATCATCCCATCCCTTTCATATCACTTCTTTGAACTCATATCCTCCAGTACCTCCTCTTCGAGCTTTGATATGTATGCTCTTCAACCGAGAAGCCGGTAAATCGCCTTGGCCGCAAAGACCGCCGAATAAATCCCCACGCAGAGAAATCCCATCCACTCGCACACCAGCAGCACCCGCGCGTATGGATTGAAGCACCATTGGATCACTGTGGCCGCCCCCTCACAGACACACAGATCCTTGCGCATGGAAAGCTCGTCTTTCAGTGCTCGGGCCCACAGCCCGGTCGCAGGGAGGGTCTTCCAGAACAGGAGGTTCCACAGGTAGTCGGTCGCGATGGTCGAGTAGAGCTGGGCGAAGTAGGTGGACACGAGCAGGCCGCAGCGGCTATGGTTGATCAGGTATGTGGTGCTGCAGTAGAGGAGGAGGCCCGCAGCGAGGGGCGAGGAGTCGGTGATGGCGGCGAGATGGCGTTTGATTCCTGGAGCGAGGTTGGTGGTCATGATCAGGGTGAACGTGAGGACTGCGAGCTGGTTGATGAGGGCGGGGATTTGGGTCATTGTGGTGGTTGTCTTGAGGTTTGGGCTTGATTTTGATGAGTGTCTTTTTTCGGTGGGTGGAAGTGGAGGTGGTGGTGGTTGTAGAGTAGAGGAGGTTGAAATTGGAGCAACCCAATGATGAGTGTTATGTGTTTGGATGATGAAGTGTTATGTAGGAGAAAATCTGTTCTCATGTTCTTCGGTCATCGAAGAGGCCGTATATATGGGTTTGTCTTCTGATTGCGATATTCACTTGAGGTACCATGAGAACGGTTCCATTCCCACATGATTCATCCGCTTATCATCCAGATGAAGATAACTGAGGAAGACCGGTGAATACAATCACCTCATGCTATCACGTCGACGTACCCAGTACCGGCTCCCACTCCTCTTCGGTGTCTGCCTTCTGCCATACCTCAAAGCTCTTGTCAGGCTCATCTCAGAGATAATTTCCAATTAGCATTGGGGAGGTCACCCTGCTGCACAGGTTGCGAGGGCTGAAGTACTCCCACCGCCTTTGGGGGCTCCAATGTTAATAAGTTGGTGACAGACGCGTTTCCCAACTAATTAGAGAGATCGGATTGTCGAGTTGAGCGCATAGTCCGTGTTTCAGACGGTTGATATGAGTTTATATCGCCGAATGGCTCGATTTAAAGGTATTTCGGGTGAGAAACATTGAAAGGACGGAATGACTGGCGCGGCTGCCCAGCTTGTATACCCCGTGCAGGTATGATACTAGATCCTTGCCCAAGATAGAAGTTAATCATTTTCGACACACTGTTTCCGAAAGCACCTCGCGCTAGGCGGCTCTAAGGTTCAGAAACTTTCAGCTCTGAGTCTGCATCATGAGTTTCCTTTTTGATTTTATCTTTTCGTTTTTTCCCTTTTCCCTGCTTCTTCAACCAACTAGCGTTGCCATTACCAGCCGCGTCAAGACCGGCATACGACATCATCAGGAGTGTGCTGAGCATAAATCATATTTAGGCAGACAAGAAAAATCATGAACATCAAACCTCAAAGTCTTTAAGAATGAGACCAGGGCAATTGAAGCGAGTTCGAGCACGAATACGGAAGCGTAGAAACACTGCCAGGTGCATGGCTCGACCCGTCGATTATCTTATCTCCGAGTGATCTCGGACTCGGGTTCGGCTTCGTATTCGCATAAGAGGGTCTAGAGCCACGATCTCGGTCGACTACAGCTCCTCTTATCCCCAAACATGCAGTGGACCAAATGCTGTTTCGTCTTTGATGTCTGGTTGCTACCAATTTTAGGATTGTTCCTGTCGATCTACACACTGCTGCCTGCACACTCGCAAACCTTGATTCAAGAGTTTGAAGTCTGTATCGTACATTTCTCTAGCATTTGCACCTCAATTCGGGGTATTTAACCTGACTTCGATCCTACTCTATACTCACTAATCCAGACAAAAACAATCGAAATGACAGAAACAACCCTTTATGCATATACACCATCGGTGACGTGCGCCCTGCTGGCGCTTTTTCTCTTCCTCGGTGCCACCGCGTACCACCTCTGGTTGCTAATTCGAAAGCGCGCATACTTCTTCACAGCCTTTGTGATTGGCGGCTTAAGTATGAGCTTCGTTCTTCTTCTCCAACCCAAGACGGGGCTAATGCGGTCCCAAAAGTCGAGACAATCGGGTACGTCGCGCGGGCCGTGAGCGCCCACCAGAAACCGAACTACACCGTCATGCCCTACGCCCTCCAGAGCCTCTTCATCCTGATCGCCCCATCGCTCTTCGCCGCCTCCATCTACATGATCCTGGGCCACATCGTCACCCTGACCGACGGCGACTCGCGGTGTCTGATCCGCGCGCGGTGGATGACCAAGATCTTCGTCCTCGGGGACGTGCTCGCCTTTCTGATGCAGTGCGGCGGTACGATGCACATCCCCGGACTCTTTTCCGCAAACTGAAACTGACAGAGTCTCGCAGGCGGTGGTATCCTCTCCAGCGCCAAGACCAGCAGCACGCTCAAGCTGGGCGAGAACGTGATCATCGTCGGCCTGGTCGTGCAGATCCTCTTCTTCGGCTTCTTCGTCACCGTCGCCGTCGTCTTCCACAGGCGCATCACCGCGAACCCGACATCGACCGCGATGACGTTGATCGTACCGTGGAAGAGGTATCTGTGGGTGCTGTACGCGGCCAGCGGGCTGATTCTGGTTCGCTGTCTCTATCGGGTCATCGAGTATGCGCAGGGGTCGACGGGGTCGCTGCAGAGCCATGAGGCGTATGCTTATGTCTTCGACACGGCGCTGATGCTAATCATGATGGGATTTTTCGTGATCTATCATCCGAGCCAGATTCTTGATCGCGGAAAAAATATAGCTGAGATGGACCGGCTGTACGATAGGGTTTAGGTGGTAGGGATGTGGAATGTTGCGTTCTGGTCGGGGTGGTTACTCCGGATTCAGGTGAAGCTTTGTATATTTCTGTAACATAAAGCCAAATTACAGATCAGCTGATATCTAAGACAATATGGCCGAGCGGTCTAAGGCGATAGACTAGAAATCTATTCTCTTCGGAGGCGTCGGTTCAAATCCGACTGTTGTCGTTTTTTGCTTTTGGTGGTTTGGCCTGGTGGGTCTTCGCGGGAATGGCTTCATGAACTGGATGGACTATTGCACCTTGATGCCTGATTACACAGGCAATCGTCATTGCGGCGACCGAAAGCAAGTCGGAGCGCCGTGATATGACCCCGCCTTGAGAGGCTATGATGTATCCATAAATCCAACCATATATCTGCGCTTTCCATGAACACACTCGAACAACGTCTGAACCTGTCAGTAGTTTGTCCTGCCCTCTTCTACATGATGGGCCCTCCCACCCCACTCAGCCTTGGCCTCCATCGTCTCAGCCTCCCCGCCTTCCACCGACTTGTACGCCACCCGATGGACTGTGTACCAGGGCCGCTGGAAAAGACCATCCAGTTCCTCCAGCGACCTTCCCGTCGTATCCTAATCACATCAGTCCAGTCATATTCTGCTAACAGTCCACCCAAAAAGGGCTGACTCACCGGCATCGCGAAGTAAACGTAAACGAAAGACACCAAGCAGACGCAGGCGAAGAACACAAACGCCCCCCACTGATGCGTGGCCGCCAACAGACTGGGCATCGGGCGGGAGCACCCGAAGTAGAAGGCCCAATGGAACGCCATTGAGATGGAGACATTGAGCGACCGGATGCGGATGGGGAACACCTCCGACCCGATCAGGTAGGGGATACTGAACCAGCCGATGCTCCAGGCGAACGCGTGGAGGAAGATGGCGACGATGGCGGCGGTTGAGGCCCGCGATGCACCGGCGGACGCCCGGATCTCGGCCGTGGACATGGACTGCGTGGCGCCGAGATACGCGGCCACGAAGACCAGGGTGGTGAGCTGGAGGCCGATGCCGGCGAGGAGGGACCGCCGCCGGCCGAGGATGTCGACCATGAACAGGGTGAAGAACACCGTGCTGGTGAACTTGACGATTCCGTAGATGCCCGTGGTCAGGAAGGTGGACTCGTCGCCCGAGATGCCCAGGTAGGCGAAGATGCTGGGCAGGTACTGCGTGATGGCGTTGGCGCCGGACCACTGCGAGAACAGGGTGGCCATGAAGATGAGGAAGAATCGGCGGCGGTTCTCGACGGGGACGAAGGTCTCTTCCAGTAGGTCGAGCAGGCTGGCGTTGCTGGTGGCTTCCATCTCGTGGAGGATCTGTGCGTCCATCCCTGCGAGTTCGGTCTGGACCACGGAGTGATCTCGAGGGAGGCCGCGCAGGCGAGACATCGCTGTTGTTGCCTCGTCTGATCTTCCGCGCAGGAGGAGCCAGCGGGGTGACTCGGAGCAGAAGAAGGAGCCCATGATCCAGATGACTACCGGAGCCAGTTGTAGGAGGGTAGGGAGCATCCATTGTGTGTCCACGCCGGGATACTGCTTTGTGACTCCGTAATTGATGAAGAATCCCAGCACCACGCCTAGTTGTTGGCAAGATGCAAACAGGATGGTGAGAAGTCCGCGAATAACTTTGGGCGAGATCTGGAATGTGGATGACTGTTGAGAACGGTAATATGGGGTTGTGTGTAAAAGTAATTTACCTCGGTGATGTAGACAGGCGGCACAATTGAGAGAGGTCCAATACCCAGCCCCGTGATGAATCGCGAGGCATACAGACCAAATAAATTGCCATGACAGAGGCCTTGACCGAGAATTCCTGTCACATAGAAGAGGGTAAAGATCCGGAGGGTCCAGCGTCGTCCTAGCTGATCATTGACGGGCGAGCACTGTTTCAGAGTTGGTTCATAGTCAGCTCAAGCTAAGACTGCCTCATGGCTATTCTTACCGCAAGGCATCCAAAGACAGCACCGGCGGTGGCGATGGAAACAATCCAGCCCTTGGTATTGGAGTATTGTGTGGGACTCTGCATGTCAAGACCGAATCGAACCTTGAAGTGAGGCTGCGAGACTAGAGATGCGATGTTTCCGGGCATGCACAGGAGATATCAGCACTCTACAGACTCTTAGGTAAAGTAATACCACTTACCCTCATCGAACCCCTTCGATACTCCAGCGAGAGCAAAAACACAGGTGCAGAACAGAACATGGCGGTTGAATGTGCCCTCAGGGGCATCTTGCATGGCCTTTCTCGCGTCTGCAATATGTCCCATTGTGATGGTTAGCGTCTACAAATTCTTGCCCAACTTCACCCCACGGAGGCGTGAGAGATATAGATATTTCTACATTATACCACAGATACCTCCGCATTTCCCCAGCTTATGCTAACCCCGATCCCCACCCGTCTTGCAACCCACGGCTCGACATGTCTTGTCGGAGAAAATCCGGCCAGCCCCGAAGAAGTGCATTGATATTTATCCCCGTCCCAGCTCCACTCATCCGCCGTCAATTCCACGCGACAACCAGTACTCGGACCTAACCACGATGAACTTCTATCCCCCGCCCCCAACCATCCAAGCCGAGATCTACGTGCGCATCCCGGATTCCCTCCGCTGCACCGGCCAGCCCACAGAATGGCGCCCGGGATCCGCCAACCCCGCGTCGGATATTTTTCTGGAGGGGCCAATCTACGTCTCCAATGGGGACTTGTACCTTGTCGATATTCCCTACGGCCGGATCCTGAAAGTGGACATTGACAAAAATGTGGGTGAATGTGCCCGGTGGGATGGCGAGCCCAACGGACTAGTGGTGCGTGAGGACGGGTGCATCGTGGTGGCGGATTACAAGCAGGTAAGGCATACCCGCCCGACTCATCTCACTCTAGTGCAATGCGTGCATCCTTCAGGACCACTAACCAAAAGAAACACAGGGCCTGCTTCTCTTCGACCCCTCAACCAACAAAATCAACCCCCTGCTACCCCGCCGCAACCTGGAGCGCTTCAAGGGCCCCAACGACCTGATCATCGCCTCCACGGGCGACCTCTACTTTACGGACCAAGGCCAGACGGGCCTCTCCGACCCCACCGGCCGCGTATACCGCCTCACCCCGGCGGGGAAGCTTGACACTCTGATCGCCAACGGCGTCTCGCCGAGCGGGCTGGCCCTGTCCCCCGACGAGCGGTTCCTGTACGTGGCCATGACGCGGGCCAACGCCGTGTGGCGCCTCCCGCTGTATGCTGACGGCACCACCAGCAAGGTGGGGTTGTTCTTCCAGTCGTTCGGGTGCGCGGGGCCCGACGGGCTGGCCGTCGACGAGGAGGAAAATCTGTTCGTGTGTCATCCCAGTCTGGCCTCGGTGTTTGTCGTCGATAGGGAGGGGGTGCCAAAGGCGAGGATTGTGAGTGCGGTTGGTGGGGGACGGAATTTGACGAATTGTACGTTTGGAGGGTCCGATGGGCGGTCGTGGTTTATCACGGATAGCATCGAGGGGGTCGTGCAGGTTGTCAGGTGGCATTGTCGCGGGATGCCTGTTGTCCGGGGTGTGAAGGGATAATATGATGCAGTAGAATATTAGATCTTATACTGAAAGGATGTGAGATATAGATTGGTGAAGTTCGTAGTGTCGTGAGTCGGGTCATCTTGATGCCTTAGGCCAATACTGACAATAGTATGCATGGATTGATAGGAGAATCACGCGTATCCGGCAACAGCTTCAGTCGTGATTCCTGATCATCCTCGATCCATGCAAATCTATGCCCAAAATACTGGGCAGACGCTCGGGAGGACGATGCGTGCCCTAAGGACGCGGCGGGAAATTTCCGATGAGCACTGGAGAATCTCCGGGCAGCCCTCGGAGCGCCGCCGGGTTATAAGGACCACCAAGCATGTCCGATGATACTGTAGCACCACAACCCAAATCTACACGAATATACCCTGACAGCTCCTCTTTCAAGATCTCCAATCCAGCTCTATCAACATTGTCTACCACCAAAATGGGCTCCATCACCCCTTACACCTCTCCAACCCGTTCCGCACGCGCATCCTGGCCGGCGAGATCACCCCGCTGATGTCTATCAAGTTCATCACCAGCAACGAGATCCCAATGATGTGCAAGATGGCCGGGGTGCACGGCCTCTTCATCGACATGGAGCACTCGGCGCTGGACCTGCACCAGGTGGGCCAGCTGATCCTGGCCTGCAACTACGCGGGCGTGTCGGCCGTGGTGCGCAGCCCCAGCAAGTCCCACTGGCACATCAGCCGGATCCTCGACGCGGGGGCGTCGGCGGTCGTCGTCCCGCACATCGAGACCCTCGACGAGGTGCACGCGCTCGTCAACTACGCCAAGTACGCGCCCCTCGGGGCCCGCGGGTGCACCAACAACCTTCCCGCGTTCCACTTCCAGCATGTGCCGACCCTGACGCAGAATGAGGTGCTCAATCGCGAGACGATGCTGATTCCGATGGTTGAGACGCCGGGGGCGGTGGAGATTGCTGAGAAGATCCTGGCGGTCGAGGGAGTGGATGGTGTGTTGGTCGGGTCGAATGATCTGTGTGCCGATTTGGGGATCCCGGGTAAGTATGATAGTGCCTTATATCAGGATGCGGTCACCAAGGTGCTGCAGGCGGGGAGGAAGGCGGGCAAGCCTGTGGGGATCGGGGGGATTGGGAGTCGATTGGATATTCTGGAGAAGTGGTTTCGGTTGGGCGCGTCGTGGTCGTTGAGTGGGCAGGATGCGTCGATGCTGCAGGCGGGGTTGAGGCAGATGGCGGGGAGTTATGCGGAGATTGGGGAGAGGGTTGCCAAGTCGACGTGAATAGGTTATAGGTATAGGGGAAGAATGTTTGTCAGATTATGTTACAGTCATATATACATCATGTTATAGAGTGTCTTCTGCATCGTTGCAAATGTTCACAGAGTCTCGTCGTGCAGTAGCGAGGAATAAAACAGCGAATCCCCGTACGCGTACTCGCCCAGTCCGTATTCCATGTTCCAGAAGGTGCTGTCGCCGAAGATGTCGAGTGAGAAGAGCGAAGGGTCAAGCTGGGGGTCATTCTCGAGCGGAGGGTTGTTGTTGTTGTTGCTGGAGGGCGGTCTGTGGTTGAGGCCAGGGGAGTTGGCTGGGTAGTGATTTGCATCGTCCTGCACTAGCAATTCTTCTTGTGCAGTTGCTCGCTCGCGTCGACAAGCCTCACCCCACTCTCCAGCTGACCTCGGCGCCATCCGCATCTTGCCGATAACGTGCGAGCGCAAAGCCTCATACACGGCAATATAGTGCACTGCATCCGGTAGCTCCTTGCCCATCCTCTTCAGGGCCCTTTCGCTCTGCTCCACTGCCTCAACGGCCTGTTTCCACACGGCGGAGATCGGAGCCGCGAGAGAAGAAAGGCAGAACATTACGGAAAGCCCGGCTGTGAAGAGCATCTGGAAATAGCTGCGTGTGTACGTGATCGTGTTGGCGTCGAAGAACGGGCAGAATGTCTGGATTGTCGCAATCGCATATTCCAGACAGAGAGACAGCAGATCTTCCGGGGGTGTGTTGCCCGATCTGGGCACCAGGTCGATCGCCTTGCGTACCAGCAGGAGTCTCTCCCGCATGAGAAGCAGGTCATACCACGCCTGCATCTGGTACAGGCTCTGTGGACCGGGGAACACGGGCGCCGAGAGTCGCCACTCTTGCAGCTCCAGAAGAAGTTCTTCCAGATCATCATATATTCTCCCCGAGGCCGTGATATCCTGCATCGTAGCAGGGTTGAATGACGACATTGGGGCCTCCTGGCGTCGATGCTTGGCGTGAATTTTCGAGGTGATCTTCCGCAGCCGTACGCAGAGGAAGAACACCGACATTTCCGTCGTCGTGCCTGGACTCCGACAGGCAATCGCCCGGCAGAAGGTGTCGAGATCCGGAAAAGAGCTGGATGCCTCTGCGGCATCGATTTCCTCGTCGCTAGCGTCCACGGGAAGGCCGATCTGGATGTCCTTGTCGGCGATCGCGAAGGGGCGGTCCAGGGTGATGCAGCTGTAGCGGTCGATCATGTAGCATTCCCAGAATACTCGCCGTTGCATTTGCTGATGCAGAAGGCCTTTTCGACTACCGGGCTTCAAGCGAGGTGGCTTGTGCAGGTTTTGCTCGATGCACATACGCATGCAGAGTGTCGTGAGCTCCCAGATGGATGTTCCTGGATGGGAATTAGCTTTTCTGGTTGGTAGATTATCCAAGAAGAGATGTATACTACCGATGTGATGGTATATACCAAATCTCACGACTAGGAGTAAGTCTTGTATTGAGTCTTGCCCCCTGGACAGTAGGGTGGAATCCATATAATTCATGGCGGCCAGGAAGTACCCATATGGGTGACTCGGGTGTCTGCCAGATCGATATAGAGGCACTGCCCCAATGGCAAGAATCATAAATACTCGGAACTCAGTCTGTCGTTGCAGAAGGGGTGGGAGATTTGGCAAGGACGCAGCGCCGTGGGCACTCGAGAAAACTGAATGGTAGAGCTGTTGGACATCGCGGCGCAGCAGGAAGGGATTCTGCACGTGCGAGTCATTCAAACTACTCTCTTCAGCCCAGTGTCTCAGTCAGGACTAGCGACTTTACTTACTACGTTTTGAAGAGCAAGTGTGCTTCCTCCGGCGGGGGCAGGGAATTGGCTCGGATGGAGGTCTCCAGTACCGCTGAGGGCTTGGACAGGTTTTGCAACAGGCTGACATTCTGGTCTCTCCATCTGGCGTCTGCAAAAAGCGTGCTCATGAAGCTGGGATGAAGATGTTAGACGATACACGCTCGGGGAATGTTGAGGACATACTTGATCCCCGATAACTCCACCACCCTAGGAGACGGGTCTGCCGGCGACGTCCATGCATGTGTTGCTTGTGCTGGGGTTTCCTGCTCTCCAAGAGATCTCTCTGCTGGTGCAGTGAAGACAACCGGCGAAGGCACTGATAAGACCGGGGTATTCGCTTCACTCGCAGCCTCAGGCGGTTGGGTTTCCTGCGTCTGCTGCTCCAGTTCCCAGATGTATCTTCTCCCGTCAGCGGTGGCATAGCATGTAATGGCAGCATTGAGCACATACTCGCGTGAGACAGGTTCACTGCCATCGAGACTGACTGTGAGACAACCGATTCCTGCTCTACTACAGGGACCACATTTAGGACGCTCGTTGTCGCACTGTTATGGTGTCAACTAGGCCCCATCGTTGCTTCTACGGGGTATATCTGGAGGAGCTGGACCATACCTTGACTTTCTTGGTATAGCATGATTGGCATGCTGGGAGTCTGGGTAGTCTCAGCTTGATGCCGTCTACATCAAGCATGAAGCACTTAACTCTGGAATAAAGAAGAAAGAGAATTATCTTGGCATGCAGCCAACAAAGCTGGAATAAAACTCGAGGATTTGCATGATATAAAAGAGATTTCGAGTGGGGGAAATGCGGGGCCCCGCGTATTGTATCGTACGGTACTTTACTTGGTCCTCGGCAATTCTACTTCCGAGATGGATGAACGATAACTGAACATTTTTCAGATGGAAATTCACCAACGAGTCAAAACAAGTGCAATATCTCGAGCATCTAGTACGACCTGCTATGCCGTGACTTACAATGAGTCAAGTATCTTGACTAAGCTCCACGTCACAACGGTAAACATTCCTAACATCCCCAACAACCGCCTCCCGAAGAGCACACAATCAAGGTGTGTACAAGCACAGTCAAGCTAGATCGCATATCGAAAGCCATTCAAGATGGCGCGCCGCGAGTCTTGAGTCAGCCTCTGCATGGCAACACCGTCATTCACATCCACCGTGGCTGCCAAATCCTCGAACCTTCTGTTGGCGCGACGAAGCAGAAAACGCAGCGTTAGGATACACGCCATTCCGAGACACTCAAAAGCGAGGATACATCCCCAAGAGACCCAATATTTGGGCTCATACTGGTCCAACCAGAAGTAGTTCGCAAACAGCGACGCCACGTTGGCGCAGGTGTTGGCGAGGCCGATCGCCACGGGCTGGACGATGGTCGACGACAGCCAGGCGTAGGTGGTTGCGTAGACGCCGTACGTTCCGCAGCAGATCAAGAATGTGAAGGCGTACCGCGCCCACTGATGAGACTCTGGTACCGCAATCAACAGGATGGCCGCGAGAATGGCCACCCCTTCTGACACGCCCGCGGGAATGGAGCGAGTCTGGCGCTTATCGGCCCACCAGCCCCAGCCTACGGCCCAGAAGAAACCCACGACGTAGGGTGGGGATGTGAGCAGGAGCACGATGGTGTTGTTGGAGAACTCGATCTCTTTGATCAGCGTGGGGAAGAAGTGGGAGAAGGAGATGGTGGCCGTCGTGGCCATCTGCATGCAGGCAAAGATCCAGGTGCGCACGTCCTTAGCGGCCCAGACCAATACTCAGGGCAAGGGCACTTTTTCGTCTTCCAGCGCGTTCTCCGAGCCTACGTCCTCGGCGAGACGCGCCTGCGCCACGATCCGTTGGGCTTCAGTCAGCCATTTGGTCGTGGCGGGGAAGTCGGGTAGGAAGGCCATGGCCACGAGGGCTACAACAACGGTGGCAAGCCCTTCGATGATAAACAGCCATCGCCAGGATGCGAGGCGCGTGGTGTGGTTCATTCCGGTCAGAATCCCGGCGGAGATGAGCCCAGCAAAAGCGTTGGACAGCAAGATGCCCGACACGAGCAATGCGGTTCGCACTCCCAGTTCTTTCTTTGTGTACCAACAGCTGAGGAAGTAAATGGCGCCGGGGAAGAATGGGGCTTCGACAAAACCGAGTAGGAACCGGACTGCCATGATACTGCCGACGTTGTGGGATGCTGCCGTGCATCCGCTCACGATGGCCCAGACGGTCATGCATGAAGGCTGTATATTCGGTCAGCTCCATCGGTCGCGTTCGGAGAAGAGACAGGTTGAAGATACCAGATAGATGGAGGGTCGAAGCTTGGTCATGAGCATGGTGGAGGGGACTTGCATGAGGATGTACCCGACTGAAAAGATGGAGATGACGGTCTGATACTCCGCTCCCTTTAGGTGGGTGTCCTCTTGCAGCCCATAGACTCGAGCTTGCGTGATGGAGTTTCGATCCAGATAGTTGAAAAGATAGATGAGCAGGACCAAAGGTAGGATCCGACGATCGATCTTCTTCAGCAGCTCACCCTCTGTCTTGCGAACGAACTCTGGATCGTAGCCCTGATAGGTGGCCATGACCCCGGAACTTCCGTCGGCTGCACAATCTTCGACCCAGACATTCTCGGGCTTAACTTCATTCTCCATTTCATCCTTTCTGGGATTGCTCACGCTCATTCCGAACATAGGGGTGGAGAATACAAGAGAAAGGATCGGATTTAACACAACGGGGCTGAGGCGAAGTTCTATAGGGTACAAATGCAGGAACAACAGTCGCTTCTTTCTCAGACCGGCCTGGAGTATTTATCTCAGGACCTTCAGTCCCGAGACACCTCGTGGGGACAGGAATCTGGGGAAGTTGGGGAAAGAGAACTAACAACCACCGAGAGAGACGGAGAATTGCCGACAGAAACGAGGTTTGCTAGGGTTGGCTCCAGACCGGGTGGGGTCGCGTCTCCTTGCGGGCCATCTCCGACCTCAAGCTTTTACCTGGTACTGTACTGTATGTCATACGTTTGAAAAGCAATCCAGCATGTGCTCAATCTGTTCAAAGTAGCCTTATCCGTTTCTATCGAACAATGACTGTGGATTATCGACAAGCATCAGACGCCACGCCTCCTCTGACAGCCATCCCCGCAATGCGGCCAGCTCAGCATCTACATCCCCTACCTGCAGCTTCCCACCACCAGTGACCACGTGTGGCCAATCGCTCCCCCAGAGCAGACGATCGGGTGCCTGCTCAACCATAGCCCTGATAAATGGCTCCATTCGGAGAAAGTCGTCCGGACTGCGACGGTATAAAGCCCCAATCTTCACGTACAACCTTCCCGACCCTAGCAGATCCATGAAAGCACGGAAATCCGACGTCTCTATGTCATCTGGCTCCGCACAGCCATTGTAGTCCGCGATGAGCATAGTATCCTGCATGCTCTTCTCTTCTATGAGGAAAGGTCTCAAAGAAGCCCACTCTGGTAATGGAAACTGAGCCGAAATGGACCACCCCAGCACACGCACCCCGTAAGACCCAGCCAATGCTCGGAGTTGGCTCCGCACGAGCTCTGGCTGGTCCTTGCATTGCCCGTAGACTCCGTGAATGCGAATGCAGCGTACACCAGCCTCGTGCCACTGCTCGAACTCCTCCTTAGTCAAACGGTCCAGCTCCGGATCGCAACAGATGGTCCCCCGGATGGTGATCGATGGGTACAACCTCCGACACTCGGTGAGGTGAGCCAGAAGCCCTTCAAAGCCATCCTCAATGGAGGCCTGCACGAGCATCAGCTTGCTGGTCTGTCGGTGCCGTACCATCCTCTCGAGCGTGGTCGGTGGAGGGGTATAGGCGCGCGTTGGCTTGAACGGGAAATGCTGTGGGTTCAGGCAATGAATATGACTGTCCCACGCCTCGCGGGGGAGCATTGACTTCGGCATCGCGTTTATCAAGGTACAGTACGAGATACAGTCTGTATGACTGAACGACAACTTTGTCATTGGCGGCATCCGTGCACTTTTAAACGAGATGCGGCGCTCGGAAAATACCCGATGTTCGTGAAGCAGTATTGATTAGTAATGCCACAATACCTTGGCATTTATTCCACTTCTTGGCGAGTTGGTCCCGATTTCCAGTTCCCTGCCCTCGCTTCTCTCGGAATTTGTCTGTTATTTATTACTTGGGAGGGATTTGTCTCTCCACGCAAGATCAATTGTGATCAGCCTGTCAATCTTCGGGATGCAACGCAGCCCTCGGACTAGTTCCAAGCCGAATCACCTTGTCACCCCGGGCAAGCGCAGACTCCAAGCATGCGAGAGATTCGCTAAACGGAAACAGAAGGTGAGGCCCAGCGCTTCGTTAGGACATTGTCAACAAGACCATCTAACGAGCCCCAGTGTGATCGACTGCTACCGGCTTGTACCGGCTGTCGAGGGGCGAACGCAGAATGCGAATCGCGGCAGTTGTCAATCAGCCGCACGGCAGAGGAAGCCAGTGGCATCTCCCACGCTGCCATGTCCAAGTAAGAAGCAAAGCACACGTCTAAGATAATGCTCCTGGGTAACCGTTGCCTAGCTATGTGGAGACTTTGAAGAGAAAGGCGCAAGAGCTTCACAGTAATGGTCGCAGCCAGCGTGCTTGCCTACGAGCCGCAGCACCGGATACTGCGCCACCTGATTCGACTTCGGGGATTCACGATGTCAGTCCAGATAGCTCTATAAAGTCTCAAGTGACCAACCCTACTCCTGCAACCCAGCAGTCGGTGCAAGCAACCATGGGAGATATTGACTTCCTCTCCCGGAACGCCATGGCCGAGCCACGCAACGAGACGCATGGATTCCCTCCACAGCTGGGCATAGGAAGCATGGTCCGAGCGGCGCTTGAGATGCCAGGAGGTAATCTATCCCAATCTGTAGGCTTGAGTGCAAGGCAATGCGCTCTACCAGCTGTGGGTGCGGCCAGCAGAATCACCAAGGAAGTCGCCGAATCATGCCTTCGAGACTTGCTCCAAGAGAGCCAGAGCATTTATCTTCCCCTCGATGAGCCCACCCTCAAACAGAGTGTGGCCACGAGCTTTAGTGGCGAGTTTCAATGCCAAATTGGAGGCAGCAGCTCCGCAGAGTTCCACCTCCGAAACTTTCGAGCCTGCATGGCCGTCGCCCTGGGCATGCTGCTCCCCGGAGATCACGACTCCAGGGTTTTCGCCAACGACCTACACAGCCGGGCCATGGAGCATCTTCCTGCCGTTCTGCATAGTACTGACGGCCTGAAAGTGATTGAATGTCTGCTGTTGCTTATTCACTTCTCCATCCTCAACCCCCGGGGAGGCTCCACTTGGCATCTAATTGGGCTTGCCATGAAGAAGTGCATCGCATTGAAGCTTCACAAAGAGTCACAGCCGGAGATAAATCTGACTGAAGCAGAGGTACTCGAAAGGAAACGCATATTCTGGAGTCTCTATGTAGTTGATCGGTTGGTACACTCCGTTCAACTGCTGTGACAAATAGCGTCTGATCATGCTGTAGAGCTATCAGCTGCGTCATGGATCGACCATTCAGTATCGAGGATGAGGACATCACTCTCAAGGTAAGCCTACTTGTCAGATTGTCAGAGAAAACACTAAGAATCCGCATGTCCCAAAGGCAACCGAGTCAGCGGGAGGTGATACACAACATCACGTTCTCATGCACGCTAGGCTCATGTCAAGCATCTGCACACTAACCTTCAAGTCTGCTTCCTTCCATCATCATAATCTGCGTCATTGGCGAGATGTAGCTCTCCACGATAAGGGTCCATCATCACTAGACGCAGACCCTACTGCACAGCTCACGTGCCGGGGGTTTGTACAGATCTCAAAAGTTGCAGGAACAGCGCCACCTCCTCGTAGGACTATAGTTCGAAGTGGCCAGGGGTTTGAGGAGGATGTAGCGACTAGCTGTCGGCAGTATATCGACCAAGAGTTCAATAGCTCCCAACAAGGATGCTTCACAGGGTCGTTCTTGGATGGGTACGATCTGTTCGCCGCAGGGGTGCTCCTCGTCTGTCAGTCAAATTCTCCCTTGGGTGAAGATACAAGCTTCATTGGCAAATGCACTACTTTGCTAATGTTAATCGGGGAGAGATTTACTTGTTTCCGAATAATATGCAGGCTGCTGTGGGACCTATCCGGTGTCGCCCTACATAGAAACAAATTGGTGAGTTCGTGGCAGGTCTACGGTGTGACAAGCACTAATCCACGTATGCGCAGACAATTGAAGAGCTCCCGGAAGACTTACCAGACAGACCGTACCGTCTAGTCGAGCAGTTTCTACAGAGAATAAAGCAAAGCACCTAAGAAGTGGTATCGGAAATTTCCAGACGGGAGATTTCCGACTCGCGATCCGCTCTTTCAGCCGGATGGTATATACATATACCCCAGCAACAAACGGTGCCAGCTTCTGCACTAACATATTCTCTGACTATCCACTAGTTCCATTCCTATTCCAACGAAGTACAGATAACATGGCACCCAGCATCGCTGAATCCTCATCACCAGGCGGTACTTCCACTGCCCAGAAGCCCACCGTTTACGTCCTCGACACCTTTCCTCCTAAAGCCATCGAACACGCCCGCACCCTTTTCCACCTCATCCAACCCAGTGACCACGAGTTCCAGCACTGGCGGCAAAACGCCCGAGCCCTGCTGATCCGAGGCTCGTACGTAACCGCTGCCGACATCGCCAGCTGCCCCAACCTGGTCGCCATCGGCAAGCACGGGGTGGGGGTCGACAAGATTGACCAGGCCGCGTGCCAGGCCCGCGGGATCCGCATCCTGAACACCCCCGGCGCCAACGCGCGCGACGTCGCCGAGCTAGTCGTGACGCTGACCCTGGCCGTGGCGCGGGGAAACCGCTCCATCACGACGCGGCAGATGGTCAAGCCCGTCCCGAAGGAAACGTGCAACGGGCTCACGCTCTACGGCAAGACCATCGGGATCATCGGGA
The DNA here is from genome assembly GCA_012184565.1 of Aspergillus floridensis. Classification (NCBI taxonomy): domain Eukaryota; kingdom Fungi; phylum Ascomycota; class Eurotiomycetes; order Eurotiales; family Aspergillaceae; genus Aspergillus; species Aspergillus floridensis. The sequence goes on from WOUI01000023.1 coordinate 101,836, forward strand.
TGGGCAACATCGGGCGCACGGTCGCGGAGATCTTCCACGGGGGGTTCAACGCTCGCATCGTCGCGTATGATGCCTACATGCCCACCACCGGGGTCTGGGAGCATCTGCCCCATGTGCGCGCCCAAAGTGTCGAGGAGGTTATTACGCAGGCGGACGTGCTGTCGCTGCATGTGCCGCTGACGGAGGAGACGCGCGGAATGCTGTCCTATGCAGAGATCAAGAGCATGAAGCCGGATGCCATCCTCATCAACGCGGCCCGGGGAGGCATTGTCGATGAGGCAGGGCTCGAGCGCGCTTTGTCCGAGGGCTATCTCTGGGGTGTAGGGCTAGACTGCCACGAGCAGGAGCCTCCAAGTCGTGAGAAGTACGGGGCGCTCTGGGAGAATCTCAATGTCATCAGCACGCCGCATATTGGGGCGGCCACTTCGAGGGCGCAGCTGGCGAGCGCGACTGCTGCGGTCGACAATTTGCATGCGTATCTGTCTACATTATGATCGGGATAAGCATGTTGTTTTTGAAACCGGTCTGTTCGAGGTTTCCGTATCTTTTGTTTGTTGTTAGATCATGTCTCTCGGCGTCAAGTTGCAGTCCGTTCATAGTCATGTTATCAATCCTAGAGACTTGGTCGTGTCCTACCCAATCTGCAGAACACTATTTTCCCTACTCTTGCTGCAATTGCGCTCGAAGTAAAGTGTCTCAGTGTTTCTACTCAACCTCTATGCAGTGACTGCTTCAAAACTAATTAGTTACCAGGGAACCTGCCTGAGACAAACATGTGGATGTGTGTACACTATAGCGGTGAACATTCTCAACCGTTGTCTTCCTGCCATCGTTGGGATATGTACCTTCATTCTCCACGACTGCAGAAGCAGTGACTCTGTCGCCATTAGTGATAAAAATTGGATAGATAAACCGTCAATTTTTGATGGTAGATTGCAGTTAATATTCGCCATAGCAATTTATACATAGCGCATGCTGTATACAGATTTAAAACTTCCAGCCACCAACATGTCAGAGCCTGAAGACGGAAATACCCTCTCGGCTGCCTTGTACCGCAATCGATCGGACAGCTCCGTGTATACATGGTTTCATTGACGGTATCGGGTGCAAGAAGACTCGAACCAAGCCCAGAAGGCATGACATGGCACTGGACTAGTACACTGTGCGCCCTTGCCGGTTCCCCTCCCCCACCACCCCGGCATCATCAACTTCCTGACCTCTCGGCCCTCGACACACGATCTACTGCTCTTGCAGCGGCCACTGAACCAGCGTAGTGGCGTTTACCCGTCAACGTGAACGCCAGCACCGCCAATCACTCGTTGTTCAGCGCCAGCTCGTAGGATCCCGGATAAATGACGCGGTTGCCCTGTGCGTCAGTGCGGGCGAGACTATCCAGCGACACGGGGACTGACATGCGCTTCGACACCTGCGGACCCAGTGGTCCGATGCGGTCAAACCCAACGAGCCCTTTGTTCGGGAGCGGCCGGGGACCCGCAGTGGTGTTGGCGAAGACCATGGCCGTGTAGTCGGAGACCACCTCGCCGGTGTTGGTGACCTCGACGGTGAATTTCAAGAAGGGAAGCTGCTCGACGAGATTGTACCCGACTTGAGGCCGGGTGAGGAGGGCGTCAATGTCGAAGGCGGGTTCTTGCTCATGCGCGGGCCCAGCGAGGGCTAACGGGGTTGAAATCAAGCCCGAGATCCTGGTGCTGATGTGAAGCAATGTGACTACGTGCAAAGGAACTTCAATTCTGGGCCCACTGACTGGTTATTTAGCCTGAATGCGTGAGGTTCTGGACTTCGGCTTGTCTCGAACTTCGTCCCCGTGGCAAGATCCACCGAATATCCGACATACTCTTATCTTATCAATCTCTAGGCTATCACTGTATGAAAGTAGTTCTTCATAAGAGTTCGGAATGTATATAGCTTTATTCCTCTTTACTTGAGGTATAACAGCTTCCTTTATGTTCAATGCAGTGATTTATAGATGTCTTGGACAGATCCTCGCCAGCAATGCACACTCCCGAGCGAGGGAAATATATAACCACACTGGGCAAATGAGAACCCCTGGGCACTACTTCCACAACAGATATGGTTTCTAGTTGAATTCGATTCAACTTCATCGCTCCAGGTAAAAATTCTCATCGTTTGGAGAGTTAGGATTGTTGGGTGTGGCTGGCTATAGACCAAGAAGTGGGACAAAATATAATGATGGGTAGGGAAACATTCTTAAATAGCAAAAACAAAAAAGGTCGTGCCCGGGATCGAACCGGGATTACAGGAATCAGAATCCTGGGTGCTAACCATTACACTACACAACCTGACGTGTTGGAAATTCTGGGCTTTTGAAAATCATGACATTTTAATGACATTTTCTAGAAGTAAGAGCAAAGTCGGCATGTCAATCTCTTCTTCAAGCCTATCAAGAACAACTCCACTGACAGGCACTTTCGCTCCCGAGGTTGGCACTTGAGATGATGTAAACACTTGCCGAGACCGACTTCACCCAAGACATTTTGCTTCCTTCCTACTTGCCCAGCACGGTCCTATGCTATGCCCGACTTGCTGCTTCCAACATGGAGCAGGCCGCCACATTCACGAACAGGTGCTCACTCCATTGGGAGCTCCAGTCTTGGCGTCTCTTTCCGTGTTAGCCAGGGGTCTTTTGTCGCAGCTGGAACGCCAACTGTCGGAGGTCAACAACCTTAACCCTGCCGGACCTTCCGGAATGCCCTTCACATCGGCATTTATTCCTCTCCGAACCCTACCCTCATCCTTGGCAACTGAAATAGCCACAGCTACCTAGCTCAAGCTGAAGAGTCCAACCGGCAGAACCATGCCTATCTCCCGACGGACTGTGTCACCCGTGGTGAAAGGGTCTTTGTCTATGTGCTCAGTCTCAGACATCCCATCAAGCCCTGCAAGAGGATTGGCTGTCATGCCCCAAAACAGTGGCCCGGCGCCAGAAGAATCTTTTTTATAGCTCATCCGGTGTCAAGCTGCGACGTGCCAAGTCTTGGCAACGGTAACGAGGTCTGCAACCGCCCAATGCAACACGGGAGAGGTAGATTGACAGGGAGGTAGACCGCCAGTATAAATTCGGCTCGAGTCTGCTGCGTGAACTTCGACAGCACAGCACCATCAATCTCAACGTCCATCGCACGTCAATCATCATGCGCACCACCATCTCCGCCGTTCTGGCTGCTCTCCTGCTGGGCCAGGTCGACGCTGCCGGCGTCACCGGCAAGGCCTTTGGCTTTGCCTCGGGCACCACCGGTGGCGGCAGCGCGGCCGTTGCCACGCCTTCCAGTCTTGCTCAGTAGTGCTCCCCTCCAGATCATACAAAGAAGAAATACTAATGATGATGGCAGACTCAAAGAGTGGATCACCGACGATGTGGCGCGCACCATCATGATCGACCGCGAATGGGACTTTACCGGCACCGAGGGCACGACTTCCGGCAAATGCTGCAGCACCAAGACGACCACCTGCCCCGGCGGCACCTCCAAGGGCCAGGCCTGGATCCAGGACCACTGCGACGAGGGCACCTGGATCAGCTGCACATACGACAACGCCGCCAAGTCCCCGCTGGACGTGGGCAGCAACAAGAGCATTGTTGGGGTGGGCAGCAAGGGCGTGCTGAAGGGCAAGGGCTTGCGCGTGCGCGGGGGCAACTCCAATGTGATCATCCAGAACATTCACATCACCGACCTCAACCCCGAGTACGTCTGGGGTGGTGATGCCCTCACCCTCGACGGGGCGGATAGGGTCTGGATTGACCATAACAAGGTACCTCCCGACCTTACTCCCTCGCCCTCGAACTATGATCACCATGCTAAAGCGCTGCAGTTCTCCCTCATCGGCCGCCAGATGATCGTCAGTGGCTGGAACAAGGCAGGCCACGTCACCATTTCGAACAACGAGTTCGACGGCAAGACCAGCTGGTCGGCGGGGTGCAACGGCAAGCACTACTGGACGCTGCTGCTGCTGGGGGCCGAGGACTACTACACCTTCGCGGGCAATTGGCTGCACGACGTCTCAGGCCGGGCGCCGCACATGGGCACCGACTACGACGCCTCAACCATCTACTTCCACGGCGTCAACAACTACTTCCAGAACGTCGGCGGCCACGCCTTCGACGTCGACACCAACACCCGGCTGCTGCTCGAGGGCAACTACTTTGACGCCGTCACCACCCCCATGACCCCGGACTCGCTGACCAAGGGCGGCCAGCTGTACACCACCTCCACCGTCGCCGCCGCCAGCGGCTGCACCAGCCAGCTCGGCTATATCTGTGAATGGAACCGCGCCAGAGGCTCCGGCAGCTGGCCGGATCGCACCGATGCTACCGTTTTGTCTGAGTTCGCCAAGTTCAAGCAGTACCTCATCGGCCATGTGGGTGTTGCCGAGGTGCCCGCCAATGTGACTGCTCACGCGGGTGTAGGGAGATTGTAAGAGGGGACTGGTCTAGCTCCTACCAAGTAGCCTCCTAAAACCCCAACACGCTTACCAGCGTACTGTAATATAGCCCTACTTGCATTTAATACAATCTAGTGCTTTTGTCTGCTCGATTATCACAAATCCCTCCATCTGTTTCCATCAAAATCATCTAAAGGGGGAGGTGGGCTGACGTGGTGACAGATTTCACTTACCCGGAAAGGGTTGTATGGGTCCTTCAGGACATACCTACCAGTGTCTAGTCTCCCCAGCTGAGCCCTAAGCTACTCGATACACCAGATACAAACAAAACATGCATCCATTCACTATACAAGATTCAACTCTATACAATCTATAGTCTATAATCCAAGCCTCCGACCACTCTACTCCAACTTGCTGAAGCCCATCGCCTCCCACTTAGCCCGCACCCGCTCCTTCAACTCAGCGGGATACGAGTTCTCGAAATCGGCCGCCTGCCAGTCCGCCCCCGTCGTGTACTCCGACGGCATCAGGGCGTCGGAGACGACCTTGCCGCCCTGCACAGGGGAGCCGGTGCCGTGGCCCATATACGGAATTAGGGGAAAGCCACGCACATCCTCGAAGAAGGTCTCATCGGCATTGGGGCGGCAGCGTGTCGAAAAAGCCCACATGACATCCTTGCCGTTGTAGACGTCGATGTCCTCGCCGACGAGCACCAGCCGATGGATCGTGTAGCCGGCCTTGTGGTTGAAGACGACGTCGCCGACCTGCTTCTGGAACTGCTTGGCGGTGACCTTGCTCTCGCGCAGCTTGGCCGTGTCGATCTTCAGCGCCACCCAGGTGACCTGGGACTCGAAGGGGGAGAAGGCGTCGGTGACGGGCAGGCCGGCCTGCTGGCAGACCTTGCGGATCTCGGCAGCGGCCAGGGCGCCGATCATGGTGTGGGTCTCGTCGGTGAGGCGGCCGCAGGCGGACATGGGCAGGATGGGGTTGGAACGGTAGGTGATCTTGTTGACTTTATACACGGGCCACTGGTGGGTGTCGCCGGGGAAGACGTAGCCGTGCATCTCGCCGAAGGGGCCCTCGTCGGCGCGCTCGCTGATGGACAGCGTGCCCTCGAAGACGATCTCCGCGTTGGCGGGGACATGTAGGTTGTTGGTGTCGCACTTGACGAGCTCCAGGGACCGGCCGGTCATCGCGCCCACGTACCCGGCTTCGCTGACCCCGTCCGGGATCGGCATCGACGAGGCCATGATCGCCGCCGGCGGCACGCCGAACGCCAGCGCCCACGGCACGTCCTTGCCCTCCTTCTTCCACATCTGGTGGATCTGCCAGATGTGCTGCGGCTCGATCACCAGCCCCACCAGATGGTTGCGGTCGTGCACCATGGCGCGCGCGATGGACCAGTTGGTCCACTGGCCGTCCGGGGACTGCACGATGTGCATGCCGTAGGTCTGGATGTACTTGCCGCCGTCGGCCTGGTGGATCATGGGGACGGGCAGCTGGGTAAGGTCGATCTCGTCGCCGACGAGCGAGTGCTCCTTGACGGGGCCGGTAGGTACGACGGTGGGCTCGATGGGGGCCGACTCGCTGGCCGAGAGCATCTTATCGAGAATCTCCTTCATACTGGCGGTGGGGGGGAGGGCGAGGTGGCGGGCCAGGCGGCCGTAGCGGTCCTTGCTCGACTTGCGGAGGGAGCCCGGGGCGCCCAGAATGCGGAAGAGCCCGTCCTTGCCCATGCCCTTCAGGTTGTTGAAGAGAGGCGCCTTGTCGTCGGTTTCGCAGACGAGACGCGTGATGGCGGCGGCTTCGAGGTGGGGGTCCACCTCGGTGTTAATCTCGACCAGATCGCCGTCGGCCTTGAGGGCCTCGACGAAGGCGCGGAAGGAATGGTCCACGGAGAATTGAGATGCCATTGTTGTGTGCTCGTAAGGGGGTAGTGTATTGTCGTTGATTAGAGATGGTGATGCAAGCGATAGTGAGATGTGTTGTGATGATGAGAAAGCCGTGGACTCGAGGCGGTTCGTTCCTTATATACCAGGCTAGATCCAACCTGCCACTCTGAGCCCCGACAACACGCTATTCCAGATGGCTCATTGCCCGTTTGTTGAAACAGGTTGGCGGGTCGGGATGCGGACGCTCGGAGGTTCGGAATACATTTCAGAAGGTTAAGGTAGCTTCGAAAGGGGGTTTAGTGATAGACATGATGGTATGCTCAAGTGGATCGGCAATGAGCGGGTCTGGTGGGGATGCTGACAGATGATAGAAGTCTGCAGAAGTTGTCAATGGCTGTCCTGCATGAGATTGAAGAGCAGGGCTAGTTTGGTGATAGTCTAGAAACGCAGCAGTGCAAGGTTGTCCCGGTGGGTTGGTAGGGTTTTCTTCTCAGCTTCTATCGGCATTCCGTCATTCGGGATTGTTTCAACGGCTGTTTCGGCCGGGTCTCGGTATTCGGCACTCGGAGCCTCGGGCTTTTCTCATGGCCATCTTCTGCAGCAGCCTTAAAAACATAATGAGCACAATTTGTACAAGGCACATATGCAAAGCTTGTTTCACCATCGTCTATGACAGTCTAGGACTCCTTATGTCACGGCATCTGGTATGTACACTTTGATGGAGCCATCCGATGGCTTTCACAAAGTAAAAACTCCGGCAATAGTAGGGGCTTGCTGATATTATGTCTGAAAGCTGGATAGTCATATATACCATTGGAAAATTCCCACTGAGGCTTCTTCACCCATCAAACCCAGGGACAGCCTCACCCTCACCAATCAAACACCCTCCGTGGATTCTCCACCATCAACAAGTGCCACTCCTCGTCCGACAACCACGACCGCAGACTTTGCAACCACGCCAAATCATCCACCTCCAGATACGGCGTCGGCTTGAGGGCTTCCTCGGGCGTACGAACCTTCATATGCGGCGTGTGGGGCCTGTTGATAATCAGCTCCATCTCTTCCACCCAACAATCACCATAACCCAAAATCCTCCGTCCCCGAGCAGGGGTAGAAATACATACCAATCACTCCCCCAGAGCAACTGCCGCGGATTCGCCTCGAAATACGCCCTCACCAACGGCTTCACATCCTCATACCCGCTACCCAGACTACTTACCCGGTACGGCGCACTCAGCTTGACAAACAACCGGCCCTGCCGCACCAACTCCATGATCGCCTGGAACCCGGGTTGCCGGGTGATATCCCCCTCATACTGCGCCGGCAGCATGCTCGCGCACTTCAGCAGGCCAAAGTGATCCGTGACCAGCCGGAGCGTGTCTGGTAGATGTCCCTCAGCCAGCCAGGCGCTCAGCTCCGGCCAGAACTCCGTGTGCGGGTGCGTGAACGCCATGATCCAGTGCGGCTGGCCGTGGGCGTGCAGAGCCTGCGCGTGTGCCTGCAGCGCCACCTTCTGGCGTTCGAGGCTATGGAACGCCTCGTACTTGTACAGGTTTACGCGGATGCCCCGCACGCCGGCGGCGTGCATGCGCTGCAGCTCGGCGGTGGTGATAGTTGCGGGGTCAATCACGGCGATCGCTTTGGTCGTGTTTTGGTCGCTGGCTTTGTTGAGCTCCTCGGTGAAGCCCGTCAGCGAGGTGCAGTCGTCGCCGTAGGAGAGGCCATGTGTCAGGACGGAGTGAGTGATCCCCAGGCGTCTCTTGAAGGCGAGGAAGTCGGCGATGGTCGCGGGGTAGGGGGTCAGGTGGCGGTTCGAGGCGTATGGGTATTGTGAGGCTGTTGTTGCTCCGTATTCAGTGGAATTCTGTGGGTTTGGGGTTAGGGGCCAATGGCTTACGGTCGAAGATGTGGTGGTGCGTGTCCCAGCAGCCATGCGGGAAGAGGTCGGGAATGGTCATGTTGATGTGAGGGCTTGAAGCTGTTCACCTGGAATGAATATGCGCCTGTCAGGTAACAAGGGAACTACTTTGATTGTCTACTTGGATACTATAGATAAGCAGTGCGATTGCGGTGTTCGTGGTTAAGAAGTGCAGTATCGGAGTGCTCCAGGGTCGGGTGGCTCCGCGATCGGCATCGCCGAGTGAGCTGCACGCAAGATATAGATATTTACAGGTGGAATACTGGAGCAAGGCGCTACAACAGAGACAAGCGTACATTATGACTTCAAAGGAGCAAGTGAGCCCATGGCAATCGATAGTGGCAGGTGGTGCGGCCGGCGGGTTTGAAAGTCTTCTGACGGTATGCATCCATACACCCAACCACAACCGCAACCCTACAGCCATTCTCACTGGCCACGGTTTACTTAAACCTCGATAGTATCCAACAGAGTATCTCAAGACCAGCCAACAACTACAGACCAAAAAGACCAACCCGCTGCACCTCCTGCTCAGCACCATCCGCCAGCATGGCCTCGGCCACCTCTACACCGGCAGCATGGCCTTCTGCGTCTCGAACGCCTCCAAGTCCGGCGTGCGATTCTTCGCCTTCGACACCGCGCGCAAGTATATGCCCGTCGACACGCAGGGAAAGGTGACCTCCCTTGGCAACCTCGGCGCCGGTATGATCGCCGGCGTCGCCGAGAGTGTCGCCGTCGTCACGCCAGGTGAGACTCTCAAGACCAAGATTATCGACGACCGTGCCGGGGCGAAGCAATACCGCTCGGCCACCCATGCCATCCGCACGATCGCAGCGAGCGAGGGCGTCGCAGGGCTCTATCGCGGCCTCGTCCCCGTCACGATGAAGCAGTCGGCGAACGCGATGGTGCGGTTCACCAGCTACAATTTCCTGCTGGGCCAGTTCCGCGCCTGGCAGCTGCCCTCGTCGCTGAGCACGGCGGGGGCGGGGGCGTTGGCCGGCGTGGTCACAGTGTACATGACGATGCCGTTCGATGCGATCAAGACGCGCCTGCAGGCGATCGGGGGCTTGGAACGCTACAAGGGGACATTGGACTGCGTGCAGTCGGTCATCCGTCAGGAGGGCATCACCTCGCTGTGGCGGGGGACGACGCCTCGTCTGGCTCGGCTAAGTGTAAGTTCTTCCTTCATGATGATCCTTGAGTTATTATTATTGAGAGTGGTGATAACCAGGACAGATATCCGGTGCGGTGAGTTTCACCATCTATGAGAAGGTCATCGAGCAAACGGTCAAGTGGAAGAGTGTGGAGGTCCAGTCAGCAGGGAACCAAGTAATCTAGAGCCTGTACTAGCAATTGGCATTATTCAGGGCAGAACAGACTCATTCTGTTATCCCAACTCATCCTGGAGGTGGAGCACCATTACCAATAACTTACCAGGAGTCGGTGGGGTTGTCATGCGGAGCACTCCGGGGTCCGTACCAGAATTACATCTTTTCACCTAACCCCTGTCTGGCGCAGTTATTTGACTCCAAATCATAGCATCAAATATGGACAACCTAGGTACCAACCAGTATGCGCTGACTGAGAAATACTCGGATGATGTCTTGTCCTCCCTTCGACCTTCTAATGAGCCTAAAAAAAGGTTTCATGAGCGACATGGGCGTATAATTCCCTCACCTCTGCACTATGGGATTAATCCGAAAGACAGTAGAACAATAGAACAGTACTTTTTATCATTCCAACGTGCATTATGGTATTGGACAGTACACGGCTCATGCGTCCGACCATAACGACTTTGACATAATACATTCATCAATCGCGCCGGATCTCTCGCTATGCAGTCTTTTTGCTTATTTACCAAGACCTGTCATAGTATCTGACCAGCGTAAGGCTACCACGGAAATCATAGCCAACGTCTTAAGTTCACTACGATTGGGGACTCAAATCAGCAGTATCAGCACATGCGACTTTGAGTTGCATGACTGATGCATCTATCAACAACAACCGTAGCGGATCATACCATGGACCGATCGAGTCTACACGGATAGTAGCCTGGAGAGATATCAGATGTGCCAATCCCGCCTGCTCGCTTACCGCACCTTCGAATTAAAAAGGCTGTACCAAATCCATGCTTTTGCATCCGACATCGATTGGCTGAGATACCCCACAAGGGAGTTTCTTCGCAGGAATTTCACGAGTATGTGGTGGCGAATCAGCATATTTCCTTTTAGTTCTGACCAGTCCTCAGTGAACACAGATCATCTGAACTTTTTTTGGGCTCAGATAGAACATTCCCACAGCACGTGATGTCAAGCCCTTTCTATAAGTAGAAATATTCCATATAATCCTATAAATTACTATTTTTTATTATCAAAATTCAACTTTCTTTTATATTTCTCTAAGCTTACTATATATAGTCTTTTAAATACTTACTAAGTATTTATAAAGTATCTGCTAAGTACTTTTTAATTATAGATTTTAATAATATTATAAAACTTGTTTCTACAGAAGAGAATAATTTAATCTAGATAATTTTTTAAATAGTTAGTAAATACTTAGAAACTAATTTTATCTTTAGAAACTACTACTATTAATCTTTTTAGTTTAGATAAAAATATCTTCTTTGACTATTTAGTTTATAAAATATATTAATAATTTTTCTAAGTATCTAAAAACTGTGATATATAGATATATATATAGTTCTATTATATAAACTTTTAAATATTAAAGTTAGGACTCTGATTAATAATATTAGTTTATAAGTATTTTCTAACTACTTTCCAACTACTTGCTAATTATTTAATAGATTTAGTATAATAAATAATAGCTGTTAGTTATATTCTAAAAAATTAAAATATAAAAAAATATAATTATTTAACAAATAGTTAGTAAATATTTATAAATTAGATAAAATATATAAACTTATTTTTATACTATTCTAATAAAAAAATTATAAAAAAAATCTTATTAACTATTCTTAATTATAATCTTTTAAAAGATATAGTAATTTTAAATAATAAATATATTAATAGTAGTTAAATTGATTCTTTAAATCTATATAAAATTATAATATTTTAAATATCATAATAGTATTCTTAAATATAATTCTAAGTATTTTATAAGTAATTTCAAAGCAGTGAATAAATATTTTACTTATTTTTATAAATAGATCTATATTTTATAAATAGATAATTCTATTGATCTTCTATTTTTTTAGATATATAAGTAGATACTATTTGTAAAGAATTATCAAGATATAATTTTTATTACAGAAACTAATATATATTTTAATAAAAATAAAAACTTAATATTTTCTATAGAATTTATTAAACTATAGATTTTATAAAAATTAGATTTTAAAATATTTAGTAAGTATTTATTAAATAGTTAATAAATACTTATCTATTATTATTACAGGATTGTTGATATAATTAATAATTTATTTTAATCTTTAAAAAATCTATTCTGATAATTTATTTAGTAGTAGAAATAGATATTTTAAATATTATATAATATAAATAAATAATAAAAATGTTATTTAATATCTATAGATATAATATACTAAAAATAATATTATAGTCTATATATTTTAGTAGTTTATATTTCTATAGATAATCTTTATCTATAACTAGTTAGTAAATATTTATTAACTAGTTAATAAATAATAATAAATACTTATTATATTATTTATATCTAATATTTAGTAGTTTTAAACTTCTATACTCTTTCTCTAAAAGAATAATGTTATTATTAAATAGATTCTCTAAAAAAATAAGATTTAAAGTAGTAATTCTTTAAATATTATTTTAATAATATTTTTTTAAAAAATTATAATTACTACTAATATATCTAATATATAGAGTTACTTTACTCCATAGATTTTAAATAATAAAAATATTTATTAAATATTTATTTACTATCTTTTAAATAATTAATAAAATTTAAAACTTACTAGCTGTAGATATCTTTTAAAAGCTGGTTTATATATTAGTAGCTGATTTATATAAGCTAAATCTCTTTTAAAATATCTGATTTAAAAGTAGTAAAAACTAAAATTTAAAATAATTAGTTATTAAGTATTTTATAAGTATTTATTAAATACTTATCTATAAGTATTTTTTTTACTAGATCTGTTTTTAATATTTTAATATTTTAGCAGGTAGTACAAATCTTTTTCTAAATTTTATTATAAATAAAAATATAATAATAGCTAGTAAGTTATAAATTTAAAAATTTATAAGTATAAATTTTTAAAATATTTCTAAATCTATTATTTAATTAAATAATTAAAAAATAGGTAAAGAATAGAATATTTTTAATCTTTAACTAATTATCGGTTATACTAAATTTTAAATATTTATTAGCTATTTATAAAGTATTTATTAAAGAATTAAATATTATTTTTTAAATTATCTGTTCTAACTTCTTCTGTCTCTATTAAAAAACTTAAATAATATAAATATACTTTTTAATATAGCTTATTAAATATTTAGATAGATTATTAATATATTTAAATCAGAAAAATATAAGTAATAAGAATTTAGTTTGAATTAACAATATTAAAACTATATTATTCTATATAAATATTATTAGTTTTTATATTTTAAATATTTAATAAGTAGTTAAATATCTTTAATTCTTAAATATTAAATTCTCTATTAGAATTTATAAATAAAAGCTTGTTGAAATCTATTTTAGATTAAATACTTAGCAAGTACTTAGCAGAGTATTTAGAATTATAAATATGAAATAAAAAAATTTAAAATTCAGTAGAAAGATATAGTAAATAAAAAGATCATACAACTTGTTCTTAATAACTAAAGTGGGTTTTGATCACGTGGAGTGGGTAAGGATCACACAACCCTTCCCAAAGGGTCACGCGACCTGTAGCCACGGGTCGCTTGGAAGTCATAACGTAATTGTCAACCGAGCGAGCCACGCAAGCGAGCGAGCCACCACCCTCTGAATCCTCCCACCTCCAAGAACTGAAGTAATTCAGCGGTTAATTACATAACCAAAAATACTAAAATTATTAAAAGATTTATTGTATTAAAAGGGCCGAATCTATCTTACTCTTAAAGTTATAAAGACTGGTTAAATTATCTTAATTTATAAAACTGCTGATATTTTTAATATTTCTTACCTAACTCTTTAATACTGTATAAATAGCTATTTATTTTATTAAGAAACTTACTCTAATTCTTATAAACTTGCTGTAAAAAAAGAAATATTTAAAAAAGAGATTCTTTTATTTAACGCCTGTAGTATATCTTTAAGAAACTCTACAGTTTATAAAATCGCTAATATATTACTTTAAAAGTATAAAAATCAAAAGAAACTGATATTTATAAAAAGAAATAGATTATGAATTTTATTATATATTATAAAGTTTTAGAAGATTGTTATTTCCGCCAGCTGAATATTAAATATATAAAGTATAAAAATCTACAGATTATACAGATCTGGTTTAACTGTGTTTAAAAGACTATATCAGAATATAGAATTCTAAAAAAAAAATATTTTTAACTTTAATAAAACCGGCTTTATAATAGATTAAGTTGTACTAGTTAAAATTATTATTTAATTAAACTATTTAAAAAGATCTTTTTTTATACAGCTAGATAATTATAAATAAGTAATTTTAATCGAGTATATTAATACTGCCGGCTGGATATTAAAACTATACGTAGTTTTTAGAAAAATAAACTATATAGCAAGCTGGTATAAAATCTTAATTCCGGATAATTAAAAAATTAATATATCTTTATATAACTGAATAAATAATAAAATCAGCTTATATTAGCTTAAATATTATTTTATTCTATTAATAATCAACTGATAAATCAATAAATATATTTTATTAATTCTTAATAGCTATAAATTATATTTAATATCTAAATTTAATAATTTATATTATATTAATAATATTATTTTTATTTATATATCTTCTGATTTATTGCATCTCTGCTAGTTATTAGATATTTTTTATTTTATACTTTTTAAAAAGATATATTACTGTCATAGATAACCCCTGTAACTATGGCGGATTGTTAACAATCTATTTATACATCCTCTGTGTAATAGTTATAATATCAACAACTCAGACCTCTTTTAGTATTTAACTCCTAGAATCTTACTAGATCTTTAGAATAGTAAGAATTAGTTTTAAAATAAATAGACTGCTACTATTCTATATCTAACTGATTTTTTTTTTTTTATAATTCTAATTTTTTCTCTTTAGTTATCTATAGAATATAGTATATTACTGTAATTATTATATTTAAATAGTAGTTCGGAGTCTAAAACTCTTTCTACTGCTGATAATTTATTATCTTCTATACTAAATTTTTCAGTAGAAGATCTTATTACAGTTAGAAATATTATTAGTTGACTATAAGATTATCGGCAGTTATAAAGACAAATTGCTGAATTATAATAAAAAATTTAATATAACAATATTAAATTAGTACTAAATCGGTAATAAAAAATTTTTTTTAGGGTAAGTAAATCTAAAATAAATATTAAGATTAAAGATATTTTATAATTTAAACTTTTTTTTAATATACAAAAACACCAGAAGTAGTTTTATAATTTAGATTATAACTTTTAGAAGATATTATTTAAGTTTTATAATAATTACTACAAAATTTTTGAGACTATAAGCTATATAAATATAATCTATTAGTAGAAATAATATTATTATTTTAAAAAATTACTATTAAATTAGAAAGAAAATATTAGCTATTTATAGTCTATCTTCTTTAAATAAATATTTTTTTTTATTCAAAATATTACTATCTTTAAATCTGATATAATAAGCTAGTTAGAAAAAACTTAATAATAAAGCAACTAAGATCTCTGCAAGTTCTATATCTATTTTAATATTTTAAAATAGTATTTTTTTAAAGCTATTAATAAAAAATATAATTATATCTTCTTTATAAAGCTGCTTTTCGATTTTAGTTATTATATTAAAGAATATATATACTAACTGTTAGAAAAGCAAGATAAGATAGTATTTTTTACTATTTACTATTAAAATCTATATATACAGCAGTAAAAATATAAATAAGAGTCTGATAGGTTTAATATATTATAAAAATAGATATAATTCTATAAGAATACTCAATCTTTTAATTCTAAAACTAATTATTCTGATCTAGTTAGAAAAGTTTTATAATACTTTTTATATAATAGTACTAAGTATTTTGCCAATCGATGTTTTTAAAAAAAAAAAAGATCAGCTTAAATTTAAGAACTATAAATTAGAAAAAGTAATATAGAAAAATAGAGTAGACTGAGACTAACTTCTCTGTCTTAGCTCTGTATTATAAAGTGGGAACAGCCGATAAGATATCAATGCTAATACAAATTCCCTATATTGGGGAAATCTATGCGGACATTGATAGCTGTGCGGCGTGTGATCTGCTATTAACCATATCTCTGTTACCAGCTATAGGGTATGGGATATTTCTTTAGATATTACTGACTTGAGAGGAGTATGATAGTGTTTTATTAGGCTATGTATTACTATTATTTAAGATATCTTAATATTATTTTTTATAACTATTTTATTTAATTATAAAATCTATTTGTCTCTCTGAAGCAAGTAATAGTAGTTTAAATTTAATTAAATTTAAGAACTAAGTTTTTAAAATTTTACTAAGACTTGCTGAAATTTTATTTATATTTATACTATTATTAAAACTCTAGAGAAACTATAGTTTTTAGATAATAATAAGAGATTAAAATTTTCTTAAACCGATTTTATTCTATTAGAGTTAGTCAAATTTGCTAATATTTTCTTTTCTAATTATTCTAAAATTCTTTCTAAATACTATAACAAGAATTATACTATTGATTTTTTTGAAGATGAATTATTTTTATTTAGATTTATTTACTCTTTCTTAGAAAAAGAACTTTTAGTATTTAAAAATTATATTAATAAAAATACTGCTAATAGAAGAATATATCTATCTAAAAGTCCTGCAGAGACCTCTATTTTTTTTATATCTAAAAAAAACAGAATTTTACAGCTATATATAGATTACTATAGACTTAATAAAGTTATAGTAAAAAATTAATATCTACTATTTTTAATCTCTAAAATACTTGACTGATTAGCCAGATATAATTATTTTAGTAAAATTAATATTCAGAATACTTACTATTATATTTATATTAAAAAAAAAAATAAATAGAAAACTATATTTTATATATAATATAGTTATTTTAAATATATAGTAATAATGTTTAGCTTAACTAATATATCTGCTTTTTTTTAAAATTATATATACTCTATATTATATAATATTCTTAATATTATTTATATTATATATCTAAACAATATTTTTATTTTTTTAATAATAAGATATAAATATATTAAATATATTAAAAAAGTACTAGTATAATTATAAAAAACTAATTTATATACTAAACTATCTAAATATTTTTTTTTTTAGTAATAAATTAAATTTTTTGAATATATTATTTTTTCTATAGATATTATAATAGATTCTGACTAAATTAAAACTATTATTTTATAGCTATTATCTACTATCTACTATAATATTTAGATCTTTTTAGGATTTTATAACTTCTACTATAGATTTATTTATAATTTTTTTTTACTAGTACTATTTTTAACTAATCTTTTAAAAAAAAGTTAAAATAGTAAGAAACCTAGAATATATCAGTTATTCTTAAATAAAAGACTGGTATTTTGCTGGTTTATTAATATATTTTAAACTATTCTTTTTTTTTATTATTTTAATTTAATTTAATCTATTCAGATCGAAACCGATGTCTGTAATAAAAAAATAACAGATATTTTAATTTAATCTAGACTAATAGAATAATATTATATAATTACTATCTAGTTAAAAAAGTTTTCGGATATAGAATTTAATTAGAATATTTTAGATTAAAAATTTTTTGCTATTATCTACTTTTTTAAATATTAGTATTAATATCTTAATAGGGCTTAGTATTCTATTAAAGTTCTATCTGACTATATAAATCTTAGATTATTTATAAATTAATCCTAACTTAATAAATATTAAGTATATTAGTATATAATTTTAGCTTTTTTTAATTTTATAATTAAATACTGATTAGATAAAAGTAATTCTATTAATATTCTATCTAGACTATTTAAACCAGCAAAGAGCTCTTATAATAATAATATTATATAGATATTTTATAATCAGTTGGTATCTATTTCAGAAGTATCTAAAATTAATAAATCCTAGTTTAAATATAGTAAGATATTTTTATAGAAAAGATCTAGACTTAGTATTTATATAGTATTAAATAGATCTATAGATACTGCCGGTATAGAATTAGCTAATTAAATTATAATTTATATAATAAATTATAAATAATCTGTTAGTATTACAGCTATAAAAAATATAAGCAAAGCTGAAAAGATTTATAAATCTATTTATAATAATAATCTAAGAAATTTAATTAAAATTCTTCAGAATAAAGATTCTAAATTCTAGAAAAAGAAAAATAAATTATCTAAATATTAGAGAATTATAATAGATAGATTATTATATTTTAAAAATAGACTTTATATACTAAAAGTAGAAGGCCTATATTAAGAGTTACTATAATAATACTATAATAATTTATTAATAGATTATTTTGAATAAAATAGAACTAAATAACTTCTCTGCAGAAAATTTTATTAGATTAGTTTTTAAAATAATATAAAAAATTATATAGAAATATATTCTATCTACTAATATCAAACTGCAGCTAGATATTAATTATATAAAAAACTTAAAAATCTATTAATTCTATTAAAACTATAAACTAAAATTATTATAGATTTTATTATAGGACTACCCGAGCTATACTACTAAAATTATTAGATAGATTTTATATTAGTAGTTATTAATTATTTTATAAAAATAAACTATTTTATACTAGTATTATATATAATTCAAATAGAAGAACTAGCTGAATTATTTTATTAAAAAATTAAATTTAAATATAGAGTTTCTTATAGTATAGTTATAGATAGAGACTCTGTATTTATAAGTTAATTTTAATCTGATTTTTATTATTAAATTAAGATTAAAAGACGGTTATCGACTATATTTTATCTATAAACTAACAGCTAAATAAAAAAGACTAATTAAATTCTTAAATATTATTTATATTGTTTTAAGACTGAGTATTAAGACTACTAGATAAATTTATTAAAAAAAATAGAATTTATATATAATAATTATCTGAATATTTTTATAAAAATAATTTTTTTTAAAGCTCTGATAGATTATTCTTCTAAATTCAGACTATAAATCGAGAATAATTTTATAAAAGTAGGAATACTATTAATATTAGAAAAATTAGAGAAGCTGAATACTTTATAAAAAAAATTAAAAAAAAACTAATAAAAGATAAGTAAAAACTAATTAACTTACTATAATAGTTGTTGTAGTACTCTATTTTTTAAACAAGATAATAAGATAATTTATATTTTTAAATAAGAAGATTTAGTCAAGCTATCTACTATAAATATTAAATTTAAAAAAATCTTTTAAAAATTAGTTCTAAAATTTATAGAGCTCTTTAAAATTTTAGAAATTATAGAAAAATAAATATTTTATCTATATCTTTCTAATAAATATATTTGATTATATAATATCTTTTATATTATTTTACTAGAATCTTAGAAAGTTAGAAAAAATATCTCTAAAACTTTACTAATACTAGATTTAGATAATAATAAAAAATAGAAGATGGAGCAGATACTGGATAGTTTATACTATTAAAAAAATCAATTCTATTTAGTAAAATAGTAGAAATAGTTTTCTGAATATAATTAATAACTACTAGTAGAGAATTTAGTAAATATTTAGTAAAAAGTCTATAAATTTAATAATTAGATTACAGCTTTTCTTTATATAATATATAGATTAAGATTAATATATAACAGAAATAATAATAAAATAACTACAAAGTATATATAATATATATATAATCTATAATAAAAGAATATAAATCTGTTATATTATATATCTGTTCTATTTATAACTATATATATAAACTATAAATAAAATAATATTAAAAAAAAGAATCCGGATTATATATATTTAATAAGACTATTAAAATTAAAAAATACTAAATAAAAACTACCGGTAGGGGATATTACTATATAAAAAATAAATATAAAATATTAATAAAACTATAATCTATAAATAATACTAATAAAAAAAATATTTTTAATATTAATAATATACTAGTTTTTACTATTATATCTATCAGTATAAAAATATATGATTTTACAGATTATATTATCTAGATAGAAGACTACAGTATAATATTAAAATAAATAACTAGTATTATTAAATAAAAGATAGAGATATTTATATAAGTCTCTAATCTAGACAGCAAGAGTATAATATTCTATAATAAAACTATAATAAACAGCTAGATTTTTCTGTCAGAAAGTTAGTATAATCTTTATAAATAGATAGTATTATTTATAATTATAGCTTTTTTAGTAGCAGCTGTTATACTATATTTAATATAATAAATCTTTTTTATATCAGAAAACTAAATAACAAGATTAGTAGTTAAGAAATTAAAAAAATTATAAAAAATAGAATTATATTTCTTTTTTTTCTTTTCTAACTAAAAGAAGTTTAATTACTAAAGAATTTGTAATATATTATTGGTATTATTTAATATTTCTAATATTATCTAATATATAATTAGCTAGAGTTTAAAGTTTAAAAAATAAAAAGAAAACTTATTAGAATATAATTTATTTTCCGACTGGTATACTATTAATATTTTATCGATAAAATTATATTAAAAATATATCCAGATTTGAATTCTTTGCCGGAATTATATTTATAGTTCTTTATATTAATTTAAAGATATTTTAAATAAAAGAAAATATTAAAAAAGAATAAAATCTTAGCTAAGAAATAATAATTTACTGCAGAAGATATAGTATTATAGTATAGATACTACAGCTATTTATTAGTATTTTAGTAATATTAAAAAAAATATAGAATATAGATACTATATATATATATTAAAATAAATAAATAAATATAAAGACAGTAAAAAAATGCGAACTTTTTAATATAAAATAAATAATACTAATAATATTAAAAATATTAAGAAAGATGTATAGAAGTATATTTATATTATTAATATTATTATTAAAAAATTACAGTATTTTTAAAGCAGAATAGTATTGTTTATAATATATATTCTAAATAGAACTAGTTTATAACTTTCTGCTATTTACTACTATATTTCTAAAAATAGTTAGCTTCCGCGCCGAAATAGTAGTATTATACTGCTATTATACTGCTAAAAATAGCTGTATATAAAAAAAAATCTAATTATTATAAATAATTTCTATAACTATAGCAGATTATTAACAATCTATTTATATATTCTTTATATAATAGTTATAATATTAACAACTCAGATCTTCTTTAGTATTTAACTTCTAGAATCTTGCTAGATCTTTAGAATAGCAAGAATTAGTCTTAAAATAAATAGACTGCTACTATTCTATACCTAACTGATCTTTTTTCCTTTACAATTACAGCTTGGTACAATACCTTGCATGTGTCTAATATTTAAAAATTAATAAAAATAATTTTTTAGAAAAGTATCTAAAAGTCTATATTATAGTTTTTAAGAAAGCTAATATACAGAGTATCTTTAAGATTTTAGATTTAGTTTTTTATAATCTAAGCTAGATATTTGATAAACTGATTTATAAGACTTTAATAGCTGGTCAAACAGCTAAGATTTTTAGTTAGTAATTTTAAAAATACTTGTTAATACAAATCAGCTTAAGAAGTAAGAAATAAAACTCAAACAACTATTTAATAGTATAGCTAATATACTAATAAAGTTAGTCTTAGACTATATTTTTAAAAATACTGAAATAGTATTAAACTGGATAATTTTATTAAAATAGAAAATTTGAAAACTCTGTTAGACAAATAAAAGATTAAATACTAAAAAATAATAAAAAAAAATAAGCAGTTTATAGATTTTGACAGCCTTACTGTTAATAAAATAAAAAAAGATATTTTATTATAAATATAAAAAGAATAAAGTTCTTTAGATTAAGAATTAGAATTAGTCTTGCTACTGGGTATTTTTTAAATATGGCAAGTATAGTATTTAAGAATATATATATATAAAGTATCCAAACCGAAGAACTGTATAAAAAGATATTTAAAATAATATAATTAAGACTTTAAAATACTATATATTTATATACAAATCAAAAATCCATGTTGGTACTGTATTTGGTGGATCTGCTGGCTCGCTCGCTTGCGTGGCTCGCTCGGTTGACGATTACGTTATGAACAAACTGCTTATTAAGCAGTTTTTGTTCCACGTGAACTGAAAAAGCAGCACAGCCGACCTGCAGCCATCCAGTGCTCACCAGCCGTCCCCTGAATCCGTTCCCCCGGAATGCTCCAGGACACGGGACGCCGGCTCGGAGAGCTCCTGTTTCCTAATTCCCCAGCTTTCACACACAACTGGATGTGGGGATTTCGGTGAGCATTCACGTGTATGGTGAGATTGCCAAGACTGGAGGTCTGGGGTAGTCCCTGCCCTCACTTATAGCCTGGCAGGACGGGAATGATCTTCTATCCGAACAACAGCCTCTCTGAACTTGAATTCATTCTCCCCAGCCTCATCATCCATCATCTTCTGCATTTCATCGTCTTAATTATCTGTGTTTCCATGGGAGCCACCGGCGGAGGCATCTCCAAGGATGCCCTAAAACAAGTTCCCAAACCAGCCCGAGCAGCATTCATCTGGCTGGTTGCCATTTGGGCCTCCTACTGTGGCAGCCTTCACGGCTTCAACTCTTCCAACATCTCCGGCGTGATGGGAATGAGTGCCTTCAAGCATGAATACGGCTGGGATTCGCTTTCTTCGGGGACTGTCACCAACTACAAGGGCTGGGTCACCTCCTCAATGCTGCTGGTAAGTCGCTCTGGGTGGCTTTTGTGTCCTTTCCATCACCCTAGAGAGCACATAGAGCACCCACAACCATCTTCCTGATCAACTGACCGAGTCATAGGGCCAAACCGCAGGCATCCTCCTCTCCGGCCCGATCATGGAACGTCGTGGCCGCAAACCGGTGATTTTGTTGGCTGCGATCACATACACCATCGGTGCGCTGCTCATGGCGGTCAACTTCGGTTCTCTGGCCGAACTCATGGTAGGCCGCACCATCTCTGGCCTGGGGTCAGGGATTGCCTACTCAGCAGGCCCTGTGTACCTCTCCGAAGTGGCGCCCACTGAGCTCCGTGGCATGATGTCCACCTTCTACAACGCAGGGATTATGTCCGGCGTGGCCGGGGCGTATTGGATCAACTATGCCGTAACGATGGTCATCCCCGCGGGATCCGAATGGCAATGGCGCATTCCAATGATCCTGCAGCTCATCCCATCAACCATCCTGTTGGCGGGCTACCCCTTCTGTCCCGAAAGCCCCCGGTTCCTCATGATGCGCGGCCAGGTCGCCGCCGCACGCCACAACCTGATCCGCCTGCGTGGCGGACTCGACGAGCACAACCCCTATTTCGCCCGCGAGTACACCGAGCTACGCAACAAAGTAGACCACAGCGAGGACGCTCCCACCACCGGCCAGTCACCCTGGAAG
Organism: Aspergillus floridensis; assembly: GCA_012184565.1. Lineage (NCBI taxonomy): Eukaryota > Fungi > Ascomycota > Eurotiomycetes > Eurotiales > Aspergillaceae > Aspergillus > Aspergillus floridensis. The sequence continues at coordinate 124,733 of WOUI01000023.1, forward strand.
TCCATTCAACAGTCCCGCCGGCAGTTCGCCTCCGACCCGACCTTCCGCAAGGTCCTGGTGCTGGTCCTCTTCATTCAGACCTTCTTCATCATGTCCGGCGGCAACAGCATCACCTACTACGCCCCGACCATCCTGGCCTCGATTGGCTTCAACTCCTCGAAAGTCCTACTCTTCACCGCAGTGTATGGCACCATCAAGTTCCTGTCTGTGTTTCTATACGCCTTCTTCCTCACTGAGCGCTACGGCCGCCGGCCCCTCCTCCTCGCCGGCTCCACCATCAACCTCGTCTGCCTAATCTACATCGCCGCCTACCTTGGCAAAGCCGATCTCTCGGCCACAAACAGCAGCCCCAGCGCAGCAGCCATCATCGCCGTCGTCGCCCTGTGTGTCTTTGCCGTTGGCTACGGCTTCGGCTGGGCCCCCGCGTTCTCTCTGACTGCCTCAGAAATCTGCCCGACCAGCATGCGCGGGACTGTCATTACCCTGGCATTTACCTACCAGAACCTATTGAACTTTGGCATCACTCGCGGGTTCCCTAATATGACCGTCGCCATGCACCCGTGGGGTCCGTTCGCGCTGTTCGCTGCCTGCACCTTTTGCGGCACCATCTGGGTCTTCTTCGCCTTCCCGGAGTGCAAGGGCCGCAGTATGGAGAGTACAGGGGCCTTGATGGCGCTGCCCTGGTACAAGGTTGGGTTTGAGCCGGTCCCGCTGCAGCAGGAGTTGTCAGGCCTGGAAGAGGAGGCGGGGGAGAAGGATTTGGAGAAGGATGCTTATTCCGAGCATGAGGAGACGGTGGTGGAGAGGGTGGATGGGAGATCGATCGGGAGGTAGGTAGGTAGAGTGACAAAGGGGTGTCGGTAGGGGGATTGGGTTCGTTTAGGAGGCAGTGGAAGACTTTGAGGGTTTGTGGAAGGAGAAGTGTGTTTGTATATAGATTGTTGAGAAATTTGAAGTCGAATAAGAGCGTATATGGGGTCATCGTAGGACTTACGCGACAAGTATCGAAGGGCTATCAGCCAAGGTGATGTCGGTCCCTCCTTTGCCTGAGGCTCTCTCTTTTGTGTTCAAGTTGTGACATACACCTTACACTCACTGTGATTATATTCCTATTCCTTCTCCTTAGTAAATACATCACTACTTGAATACGATCATGAATTCTCTGCGGCACCCATTACGGACTTGTCACGTATCATGAAGTCAATATTGGGAGCCTATCGTACAACCTTACCCACAGCCATTGTTGGAGTTTCGGAAATAGTTTCGGTCTGAATCATTCCATTTCTAGCAGTCCATTCCAGGACAAAAGTCATGGCCACCCGGACTTCAAAAAAACTTACCAGAGAAACCCACCCAGGCAGCATCAACGAGCGTATCGCATTGATGGTATTGCGAGATGATTGCATGGATAGTCTCCCAGCGGAAGTATCTTATGCTGGCATCCAGGGACAATCAGTCAAGCGCTGGTTGGTCGGACTTATCTGGCTTATCATAATCCGTGCTCAAGCATCTTGTATCATTCACCATCACCACTTCCTCCCTAGTTCTATCGCTCAATGCACAGAAGCTGTGGATGCAACTCAGACCAGAGTCAAACTTCACCGGACAGAAACCGATCTGGATGATGTAGCCAGTCACCACGGGATATATGTCCGACACCCGAGTCAGCAATCAATCGAACGAAGTGTCTGTTGAGCTATCAGTGCTGATATCATATCAACTTCGGCCATTGTATGAGTATGCCAGATGCCAGTGAGTATGCAGTGTGCATAGCGATCGGATGGAGTAGCCGGACAGCCGACGAGCCGAGGCCAATCATCGCTCGCCTCTCGGGCTCTCATTTCTCTTGCCGTCTTGGGACTAGCGCCTGATAAGAGCAAATGCGGGGGGAAGATAAGGATCGCCGGCTGGATCTGGCAGGTTATCGCAGTCACTGCACTGACTGTTGCTCCTTCATTGTACCTCACATGTCATTTCCTTCTGTAAATTCAGTCAGTGCGAGAGAGTCAGCATCATGCCTTTGCGAAACAGACCCTATGTCCCGAAGATCAAAGGTACGCTTCGTCATCAGCATGCAGTGCGACTGCTGAGGCTGATGATCAGACAGGATGCTACGAGTGTTCCCAGCGCCGCATCCACTGCGATAGAAAAGAGCCTGCCTGTGGGAAATGTACTGCCAAGGGCATCAGCTGTAGTGGTCTGGGGATGCGAGTCAGATTCCGTGACGCAAGCAAGAGAAGAGGTCCCCGAAAACACCTCTTACCACCGTACGTCTGCGGTCAAGTCAACCCACACCGTTGAATGCTGACGAGACAGGAGGTCGAGTTGTAGCAAGGGCAGAACCGGATCAGACTGTCTCTTCGAGACACCAGAGGAGATCCTCAAGATCCTGTTTCCCAACGAGTGCACAAACACTCCGTCATCACCTGACGAGGTCCCTGCCTTGTTCTTGCCATCGCCTCAGACCTCATACAGCGATCGATCACCAGAACCCGCCGTTTCCCCCTTTGACTCAATCTCCATAGTCAAGCCCCCATTAGCCGAGCTTGAAGCATGGAAGTCATACCTGCTCACATATTGTAAGCACCTGTCGAACCTAAGGCTCGTCGTCCAACCACTGACGGTCAAAGTCTCCGAGCAAATCGCCCCGCAGATGGTGGTCATCGACGACCAGCACAACGGCTGGCGCGGCACCATCCTCCCCATCGCCCACACCGACGAGCTGGTCCTCAACTCCGTCCTGGCCGTCGCCTCCCTCCACCTCCTGGGCACGGTCGGCAGCAGTCCCGGCTGTGCCGACCCCCGGAGGCTCTACACGCAAGTCATCCGGGGGCTGCAGCGCCGCAGCGACCTGGGCGCCGGCGACATGGCGACCAGGAAATCCGTCATCCTGACCATCCTCATCCTCCTGCTGGCCGTGATGATCACGGGCGGCTCGGACTTTCCGATCTTGTTTCGGATGCTGCAATCGGCGATCGACGCGGTAGGGGGCGATGGGGGGCTTGACGGGGGCGAAGTGTCTGCTTTTCTCCTGCGGGAGATCCACAAGTGAGTCGTAGCCCAGGCACACACACACACCCCGTCGGTGGGTGCAAGATACTTATACAAACTTAAAATAGAATGCGCGTCAATGCAAGCCCGCTGATCAGCCTCGACTCTGGCATCTGTGCGATCCTGTCGCACGGGGCGCAGAGCTTCGACTGCCTCCGCTACTACCGCACCTTGCACCCGCGCCACGCGCTGGCCCTGGACCGCATCGCCGAGGTCCGGCAGCAGGCGTACGATATCTACCTCCAGCGGGCGCTGGCCCGGACGGCGAGTCCGCCGCGCGCGCTCTCGCACCTGGTCGACCAGTTCAAGCAGCTGCTGGTGCTGTATCCCGAAGTGGCGCAGATGGACCACGTGCTGGTGTGGTCGGCGTTCATCATCGGGTTGGAGTGTCGGCGTCCGGAGGACCAGCGCTTCTTTCGGGGGTTTCTGGAGCGGCAGTTCCGGCGCAATGGGTTTGCGAACATCATTCGAGCGATGGAGCTGCTGCAGCAGATGTGGGAGGGGGGTGCGGAGAGGAATTGGGCGGCGGAACTGCCTCAATTGCAGGTTTTTGTTACGTAGGAACTCAGGGGGAGGGGGTTCTACTTGTAGAGTAATTAACTAGTGAACAGAGCTAAGTCCACCATAAAGTAACACATCACACCATTCACCGTAGAGGCGGCTGACAGAGGGTTGGGCTCCTGACTCTCTATCCAAACACACCCGAACAGGCAACTGTATCCGAGGCCTGCCGAAGTCGGGGAATCGCGAGGGAAAGCCGAGCAGCGCCAGCCGAGGGTATCTCATTCTTTTGACTCGACTAGGAAGGTCAACTGCAGATATGGATACCCTCAGTCTTATACCCAGCTGTACACTCCTCTACCACAATCATCCCTCATATAAGCCAGGTTCCCCCTTCCCTGCACAAAAATCAACCCCCATTTTCCCACAACAAACAACAAACCCCACCACCACCACCACCACCACCATCAAAATGACATCAACCTTCGCCTCCACCCTCCACGACCCGGCCCTCTTCGTCGACAGATCCTACATCAACGGCGCCTGGGTCCCGAGCCAATCCGGCCAAACCTTCCCCGTCACCAACCCAGCCAACGAGACCAGCCTAGGCAGCTGCCCCGAATCCACCGTCGAAGACATCCAGACCGCCATCGCCGCCGCCGCCGCCGCCTTCCCCGCCTGGCGCAGTCAATCGGGCCGCCAGCGCGGCCGCATCCTGCGCAAGCTGTACGACTTACTAGTCGCGAACCAGCGGGACATCGGGCGGATCATCACCGCGGAGAACGGCAAGGTCCGGGGCGACGCGGAGGGCGAGGTGCTCTTCGCAGCCAGCTTCTTTGAGTGGTTCGGCGAGGAGGCCGCGCGCATCTACGGCGACGTGATCCCCCACAGCAACCCGGCCAGCCGCGTGCAGGTGCTCAAGGAGCCCGTCGGCGTGTGCGGGCTCATCGTGCCCTGGAACTTCCCGCTGGCCATGGGGGCGCGCAAGATCGCCGCCGCGCTGGCGGCTGGGTGTACGGTTGTGCTTAAGTCGGATAAGCTCACGCCGTTTGCGTCGAATGCGTTGGCTGTGTTGGCGGAGCGGGCCGGTGTGCCCAAGGGGGTGTTGAATGTCGTCACGGCGCGGGAGAATACCCCCCAGCTCGGGTTGGCGCTGTGCGAGAGCGAGGTAGTCAAGAAGATTTCGTTCACGGGGTCGACGCGCGTCGGGAAGCTGCTTATGCGGCAGAGTAGCGACACGCTTAAGAAGTTGAGTCTGGAACTGGGCGGCAATGCCCCGTTCATCGTGTTCGATGATGCCGATGTCGAGGTCGCGGTCACGGCCGCCATCGCTAGTAAGTTCAAGGTCACGGGCCAGACGTGCGTCTGTGCGAATCGCATCTACGTGCAGGAGGGGATCTACGACCGTTTCTCTCGGCGGCTGGTGGAGGAGGTACGGAAGTTCCGGGTGGGGAATGGGCTGGAGGATGCGCAGGCGACGCATGGGCCCCTGACCAACGGCTGGGGCAAGACGGCGGAGCATATCCGGGATGCGGTGGGTAAGAAGGCCACCGTGCTGCTCGGGGGCAATGCGCTGCCGGCGTTGGGACGCAATTTCCATGAGTTGACCATCCTGGGCGATGTGGATGACTCGATGCGCGTCACGGCGGAGGAGACCTTCGGCCCGCTGGCGGCGCTGATCAGGTTCAAGACGGAGGAGGAGGTGCTGCAGAGGGCCAACAAGGCCGAGGTCGGGCTGGCGGCGTATGTCATGACCACCAACTTGGCCAGATCTCACCGCGTGTCGGAGGGGTTGCAAACGGGGATGGTGGCGCTCAATACGGGGGTGATCTCCGATGCACCGGCACCGTATGTTCTCCGCTTGTCTGTGACTGTGCTGATGCTAATGGTTCTGCAGATTTGGAGGTGTGAAGCACTCGGGCATGGGCCGCGAAGGAAGCAAGTACGGCTTGGACGACTATCTCACCATCAAGATGATTGTCACGGGGGGGATTATCACATCTCATTTGTAGATTTCTTGGCCTCTGGATATAGGTTTAACGCATGTCATAATTTTACCATTCATATAGACTTGACTCGAGTTGAATCAGTAGTTGAAGCAGTTGGTCCTCTCCGTTTGAGGGAACAATAGTCTCGTTCGTAGTTCAATCCTCTTATTTGCCGAGAACATCCAACCCCCTCTGACATCATCCACCCAAACACGCACATAATTCCAAGTGGCACGCTACTGAGACACCCTCTCCCAGATTCCCTTCACATCCTCATGCGGACTGATGTTATCCGCAATCCCCAAGGAGGTGGTCGGCTTCGTATACCCCAGCAGCTGCAACATCTTCGGACTCATCCCCAGCACCTTGCTGCGTGGGATCGCCAGGAATTGATTCTCCTCGGTGCGGTACGTGCCCCGGACAAAGAAGAAGCTGTGCATGGTCCGCACCGAGTCGGGCACGGAGTTGTGTCCACCGCCGTGGTAGGCGGACCCCAGGAAGATTAAAGCGGAGCCGGGGGACATTTCTACGTCCACCACCATGGCGGACTCAGTCAGCTCGTCTTGGGTCTAGCACTCCCTCTCATCCAAAGAGTTGAGATGATCTGATCGGGGGAAAGGGCAGACGTACCAGCAAAACACACCTCGTCGGGCATGGCCGCCCGGCCATCCCCCCACTTATGACTGCCCGGCACGAACATGGTCGCCCCCTTCGCCCGCGTCACCTCGCATCCGGCCACGAGACACCCGAACTGGCTGGCATTCTGGAGCGACCACTCCCCTCCGGAAGGCACCTGGTGCTTCACCCCGTGCACGTTGTCGTCGCGGTGGAGCAGTTGGCGCGGCGCCCCGTAGCCGATGTTCATCGAGGCGCTCATGCTCAGTAGGGGGTCGATGCGGTTGGGCTCGATGAATCCCTCGCGAGTGACGGTGAACTCGTCGACGAGGATATGCTCGCGCAGGGCGTCGAGGACGGGGTGCTCGCAGATGCGCGCTGCGGTGGCGGATTTGCCCACTAGGCCTGGGATGAGCGTGGTTTGGGGCGGGATGGTGTAGAAGGCGTCGCCCTGCGCGGTGGGGTCCAGGTGACGCCGCGGGGTGCTCCAGGGCGCGGTCTCGGCAGCGATCTCTTGCAGTTCGGAGGGGGTGACGAGGTCGCGGAGGATGAGGCCGCCGTCGCGCTCGAGGACGGCGAGGATGGATTCGATGGGGCTGGTGGCCGGGAGGGTGGTTATGCTGGTTGTAGGGGTGTAGGAGGAATCGAGGGGAGGTGGGACGGGGAGGGGGAGACGAGTCATGGTGGATTTCTAGTGTCGATGTACGTTATGTATGTGTTTGGGCTCTGGATCTAGATAGGGTTATGGGGTAGATGCTGGTGGTGCGGACTGGTGGATAGGCTCGTGGAGTCGCTCTTAAATGCGCTTGTGATGTCAGATGACTGCTGGATGCGGTTGTCTCTTATCAGGCTCATGGGATGACTTGCCCTACGCATTCATGGGTGTTGTAACACAGTTATGAGAAGAAGAAAAGTGACATTCCTTATTGTCTGATGAATGTTATCTGGGAGGGGGGCTCTCATCCGAATTGCCCCTTTCGGCCTAGTACTGACGGTCAGTCTATCAGCGTCATATCGCCCTCATGGTTGTGATACCTTGGAATCTCATTCTTGCCCCCAGGGGTCTGCAATGATGCCTCACACATATACTTCTTCCTCGGTCGCAGCGGTTCACTTCAAGTAGTCCTTAGACAGTCTCTTCGTGGCAGTTTCAGAACCGCCAATGCATTCGACGGAACAAGTCGAGTGCAACTCCGACCGTATTTGAGGTCTATAAGGCATGCCACTGTATCGTGTAATGGGGACACAGACACTAGTCACTGGTACTTGACTGGTGTTGTAGCGAACCCAAGCCATGTGGACAAGCTGTATCACTAGTAGCACTGCTTCTGCCATCTGTTATCAAGCCGGTGTCTACTTCAGCCTCTAATCTTATATTTATGGAGGCAAGATCGAGAAACCACCAAACCGGCTTCTAACCCTAACCTTCCCCATCCCCACCCTGTCCATCCCCAGCAAGGGTGCTCACAAAGTCATCGCCCCCCCATCCACCACCAAATCCACCCCCGTGATATACCTCCCACCCCGCGGACTACACAGCAAGACAAACGCCCCAGTCACCTCCTCCACATCCCCCATCCGGCCCATCGGGCACCGCTGCGCCCAGATCTCCCGCAACGGCTGCAGTCCGTCCCCGGCATTCAGCACGGTATCCATATACCCGGGACTGACACTATTGACCCGAATCCCGTGGACGGCCCACTCCGCCGCCAGGTTGCGCGTCATGTGCACCACCCCGGCCTTGCTGACGTTGTACGCCACCTGCGGCTGCGGGAAGTTGGTCGCGTGGGCGGAGATGGAGGCCGTGAAGACGACGCTGCCCCCCGTGCCTTGGGCGATCATGTGGGCCGCGGCGGCTTGGGCGCAGAGGAAGGAGCCCGTCAGGTTCACGTCGAGGACTTTGCTGAACTCGGTGGGTGCGGCCGTGGTCGACGGCGTGCAGGAGACGATGCCGGCGAAGCAGAGGAGGTGGTCGACTCCGCCCATGCTGGTTACGGCCGTGGTGATGGTGGTGGCTATGCTTTCGGGGGAGGTCACGTCCACGGGGTAGGTGTGAATTTGTGCGTCGGGGAAGGAGGTGGTGAGTTCGGTCAGGGCGGCGGTCGAGGTGGTGATCGTTGCGGGCAGGTCGAGGAGAGAGAGCGCGGTCAGGCCGTGTTCGAGAAGGGCCCGCGCGACCGTCAGTCCTAGGGAGCCTGCGCCGCCGGTGATGATGGCTCTGCCGGGGACGGCGAAGCGCGATGCGGCGCGGAGGGATGGCGTGGAGGCGCTCGGGTCGGGGGGAAGCGGGGCGGTTAGAGGGTTGGAGGCGGTGGAGAAGGTCATGGTAGGGATTTGGCGGAAGGCCAGTGCCTCGCGGTCGCTCAGGGGCTTGGTGTTGGGTGTGTTGGACATGTCTGTGGATGGATGTGATTTATGTAACGGTGTGGTGTGGTGTGGTGTGGTGTGGCGTGTTATTTGTGTTGTTGTGTTACTCGTTTGGTGAGGTGAGGTGCGGTTGAAGCGGGGAAGCTTGGTTGATGCTGAGTGCGGGGAAGCCCGTAGGATGACACACCACAAGTACATCACATTCTATTGCAAATCCATCTACTTGTTATATAATGCACTGCAATCATTTGCGATCTAGGGTAGTGTGCTATTGAATCCTTATCATGAAGATCATCATCCAGAGTATAACGACAACCTAAGACTGAACCTTCTCCTGCGAAACTCGCCCCTCGATCAGACACCGATGCCCCTTAGGCGCCATCAGAAAGAAGGTCTCCATCACCATATCTGCCTCGCTCATTCCATAGCGAGTCGACACGCGTGCCTGCGGAAACCGACGGAAGAACATCGCCGTGGCTAGTCGTAGCTCGATTCGTGCCAGATGTATTCCCAAACAGACTGATTCATGAATTAGCACTTATTTTTCGCACAGATAACAGGTACAATCTTAAACCTACCACGCGACCCTCCACCAAATGGCAGCGAAGCATCCTTCATCGCCTGAGTGGGTGATTCCCACCGATCCGGCTGGAACTCCCCCGGCTCCGCGAAGATCTTCTCGTCGCGATGCAGTGAGTACGACTGCGTTCCCACCGTGACCCCGGCAGGAAGACGATAACCCGCGAGATGGGCCCCGCCAGCAGGCACGGCACGACGCAGCGCCGACGGAACCGCGCTGTAGAGTCGAAGCGACTCCAGAATGACCCGGTTCAAGTACGCCAGGCCGCGCAGATCTCGATCTGTGAAGTCCGCCGGCAGCTGCGCAACCTCGGCGACCAGCGTGTCTCGGATCCGCGGATTCTGGCACGCGGCGTAGATCAGGTACGTCAGCGTCACGGCGGTGGTGTCACTACCGGCCACGATGAAGGTGCGCGCTTCCGCGGTGATCTCGCCCTTCGAGAGGCCGTTGTCGCCGGCGTCATAGAGTTTGGTGAACAGGGTGGGCTTGGGGTCCTTCGGGTTCTGCTTCAGTAGGCCATAATAGCGGCCGATGGAGGCCACGGCGTAGGATTCCAGACGGTTCACGGCTTTCACCGTCTCACGGAACATGGGCAGCGGCAGAGTCGCTGCCAGCTTGAACATGGTCGGAAACGTGGTGCGGATAATCCCTGTCAATGCGATCCGTTCCAGGTCATTGCTGTATTGGCTTTTCTGCTGTCTATGAGCCAGCTGCTCCTGTTCGCTCGGGAATGGGTACCACGCACCTGGCCAGAGTCCAGCATGCGGAAGGACTCGCCAAAAGACATCTCCCCGATGATGTCCGTGGCCATGAACAGCATCCACTTGTACACATCCCCGGCTCCCGTGGCTGCCATCTCTTGGTCCAGTCCATCGATTGCTTGGCCGACTCTGGCGCGGATGAGTGGCTCGAACTGGGTCATCAGGGCCGAGTCGGAGATGGGTGAAGACAGCAGCCGTCGGTGGGCGGCATGAAACTTGGGGTCGACGGTGGAAAAGGTGCTTTGTCTCTCGCGCGGGGTGAGGTCGACGTACCATTGCGACTTGAGAAACGCGCTGCCGGTTTTGTGGATCTGCTTGACGGCGCTCGTATCGCAGATATCGACTTCCGTGGGGGTAACGCGGACGACGGGGCCTAGCGAGTGGGTGAGTCAGTTGAGGTTGTGGGACTTCGTCTGGCAGGGTCCAACGGGCTGTACAGTACCATATTTGCGGTGTAGGCTATGGACATACTGGGCCACCTCGCCCCACACGCAGTAGTAGGCGAAGACTGCACTGGTCCATCGCGAAGATGGCGGGCCCGGGATATGGGCGAGAGGGCTGGTCAATCCTCGATAGAAGAAGTGCTGTAGATAGCCCGACTATTAGTGTTGCGGTTGGGCGGCTTCGAAGCAATGGACACCCACGACAAGCAAGCAGCCAAGTACAACACCGATGATGAACAACATTTTTTTTTCCTTTCGACTCGAGTAGTATATTCTTGCTGAGGACGGATTGCAACGGTCTGTTGATTGTAGCAGGGACCGAGTGGTATGTTCTTTATATAGTAGGCAAAGGCGGGGTTCGCAGGTGCCGACAGCCGGAAACCTCAATGTGTTGGTCCAGGATCATCATGGATCGTGCATCCCAGCGCCGGATATGGTGCCGGGACTCTGTTGTGTCTCTGAATTATGACAGGGATGATGTGGTGCTTGTGCGGTCGGTCACGGTGGACGTAGAGCTTACATGCAGGCCTGGCGATACGGCTAGTAGATATCAGAATTGCTGCTTATACATGCGAGTTGATCCTTGGTGGGCTTACCAAAGCTTGTCCGAATCAAAGCGGGCTTAGGCATCTATGAAATATCATCAGCTACGGTGCATCATATTGCATGAACGAAGTTGACCTATCGGCTGTACTTGGATGATACCGTCCAGCATTAGGTCAGTGTGTATGCATAAATCCAGCCACTTGGCGCCACGTCCAGCCACTTACAGCGTCGGCCAGGACGGATCAATCGGCTCGAGCTCCCCCGCTCCGTGGAAATCCTGGAGGATGTCAGCCTGCTCACTCAACATCACTCGGTCCGTCTGCGACGATCCAATCTTCGCCAACTCGCGCCAGCGGACAAAATCTTCCAAGTTGCGCTTGTCGCCATGCGCAGCCTCGTTCTGTGTCCAGTGGCCTTTGGGAAAGCCCAGCAGAGTACTCAAGCGTCGGCTCGGGATATCGAACACCAAGGAGCAAATCGTCCCCGTTTCCTCCAACCAGTTGACCTGCCACAGCTCGCCGGGACGGATGCACTGATACGTTGCCGCCTGGAAGTTCTTGCGGCCTGCCATCGGGCCGCCGTGGATGGCGTAGACCACGCGGTCTTCGTTGGAAAAACCAGATCTCGTAGCGCCATTTCTCCGGGTTGTTGTTGCCGTCGTGGACTGTGTAGTCGTAGATGATGTGCCGATCGCGGAGGTCGGCGTCGAATGTCGAGCCTTCAAGTTGAGGGAGCACGGGCATGTCGGATGATGCGGCAATGAAGGAGGGAGTCAATCAGGGTACCACTGAGCTGGGGAGTGTCGAGGTTTCGATGAAGCAGTAGTTTGGTTCTCTACGAGGCTCTGCATTGGTCTTTATAGCGCTCTTCATCCTCAGTGGAGACGTTTACTCATCGGGGTCGGACTGGTGACACCAATCCATTGCGATTTAGCAGTCCCGGCTCGCTGGTACAGGTTGACAGGCTCTCATTGTTCCTCGGCCTTGTTACTCGACCCAGGGAACTGGCTCATGCCAACCGTCATCTTCCCGGTTGCTCCATTCAGGGCTTTCGAGCTTATTGTGGTGGAAGGACGAATCTCGTAAGCTCATGTCATGGGGAGCGTCACAGCACACTGGCAGCGCTGCAACGCATAAAATCCAGATTCATTTATCGAGGGTTATGGTAGCGGAGCGAGCACGGTTGTCGGATATTTATGGAGTTCTGGCTGGAATCTCCTCTGTTGGGATGTCTGGGGACAACCCATTTTGTGAATGGTGACAACGTCGAGGAGGTGATTGGATCCATGGCCATTGCTGCTGTGAAGACTCGAGAAGGCCCGCGGGTATGATAGGCGGATAGATATATATCTGACCCCAACTACAGCCCCGGACCAGGGTACCTCTAGACACGGTCGCCATCAATCATAAAGCACATTAGAGTGGCCTGATGAGCTCTCCAAAGACACCTAGTATAGCTTTTATGTGATAAAAGCTTGTTAGTAGTGGTTTGCAGGTGTATTGTGCTGATGCTAGACAGAGCCCAGGTGCGAAGGACACCTATGTAGTGCATTCGGTATAAAACCAAAGCAGTGGCCCTTTTATCACCAAGGCAAGATGGCCGAGCGGTCTAAGGCGCTAGGGTCAGGCAACCTGATCAGACATGTTCGCTCCAACGAGCAACATTCCTAGTCACGCAAGTGGCGTGGGTTCGAATCCCACTCTTGTCATACCTTTTTGTTGTTGGTTTTTCCACCTCAACGATGCCTGGCTCTGCCTTCCCACGGTGGGGCAATGCCGCTGTTTAGCTTTTTTGTCCCTCATGTATCTACATAAATAGGCTACATCCTATATCTTATGCCAAAACGCGAATGGGTCCAGTTAAAGGCAGGCCGTCACGACCTCCCTCCCAGAATTTATCTGCATTTCTCTGCTTACTTCCCTAGTGGACTTTCACTCACCCCAACCAGCCGAAATCCCGGGGAATTGATTGCCCCACTATCCTGCCCACGACTCCACTGTTGACCTATGCGGTCCTCATTGCTCAGTCCGATGCACGGTCCTTCTATGCTTACAACGAGCGCGACGGCACCGGAGAATCCAACTATAGGGCTCTGTATCGTTGACCTTGAAGGGAGCATGCTCATCGGCATCTGCATAAAATCGACCAGTCCATCATCTTAGACACTTGGACGGGAGAGTAGAACCATTTTCTCAGTGAAGGCTCCTGCAAACCAGGGCACTGCTATGACTGAACTCAAGTCTAAGCCTGTTGATCTTTCTGTCTCGTCTTCCGTGGAAGGTAAGCAAAGAGAGTCAAAGAGAAGTGCCAGCAGCAATACCCTCTGGTCGCGGTAGATCAGTCGCACTCAAGGGCGATAGAAAAGTTCTCATACTGAGCATGAAGTATTACCATTTTGGACCGGTTGGAGGGCTCTATTTACGAAGCTACAGTTCTGGAACGAAACAAGACTTAGACTCTCGAGCCATAGTCGCAGAGAAAGTGGATCTACTGGGCGACTGTCCGACCAAGAAGGTCAAACGGCATATCATTTCATCTTACCCAACACCGCCGTACCCCTTCAATATGACACAAAAGCATTTGTAGTAATGTTTAACCCGTGCCCCCCTACTCATAAAACCAAACGCCACGTGCAATACCTGAAATCCGAACTGTGTGAATCCATGACGACGCGCAAAGATTGACCTCTGAGGTTATTGACTTGATCTGAAAAAGAACCCACGCAAGGCAACGGGAAGGCAAGATCCCTGTTATGCAAGCATGCAAGCATGCAAGCTTGGCACCTCCAGAACATCAATGGGTTTTGTACCCGCTGTACTGGCTACGTGGATCTGTCCAGTGCTAAGAACAGGAAGCGAAGAAAAGTTAGAGCCCGTGCACATATAGGCCTTTTGTCTCCGCTCCAACCGTGATGTTTATGACGTCTCCTTGAGCTCTTACCTCTGAATTAAGATCTAGTAGAGACGGTAGAGGTTATTCTTACTTGTTGTTCTCATCCTTCGAGACCCGGATACATTTGGCCAGTTTCTCGTTGTCCTGGGTTGCCGCCATGGTGGAACGAAGATGCTCTGGTTGCCACGAAGACGGAGAGGAGGAGGAGGAGGAGGAGGAGGAGGAGGAGGAGGAGGAGGAGGAGGAGGAGGAGGAGGAGGAGGAGGAGGAGGAGGAGGATACATGATGAGGGAAGAAATAGCTCAAGTGAGGATTCAAAGATTGAATGTGTCACTACGGGAATACTTAGTTGGATCCATGATGGGTGGTCCACGAATTTTACACTTGGGAATTGAAGGCCAAGTGAATGATGAAAGACGGCGTTTGCACCGTTAGAAAGAGCCTCTGCCTTACCGCCGAGGCATCAAGGGACTGCGCATTGCAGCGAATCAGGATCAGCGATCACCTCATAATGGGCGGGCGTGGCGCGGGAATCGGCGGCAAGCCACCAGTCATCATCAGTGCTGGCCCTGCTGGGGAAATGCAACCTTGGCCGTGGGCTTGGCTTGTTGGCTGGGCTGGGCTGAATTGGTGGAAGTGCGCTGGTCGCCCCTGACCGTCAATTCTGTTCGGACCCCGATCGCATGTGCTCTGGCTCTTTTATTCTTATCATGCGTCTTCTCTGCCTGTGACCGTCAAGTTTTCCTCACTCCGAGGCTGCTGGTGCACACCATGAGATTCGCCCCCATTTTGCTACTGATCTTCCTCCGGGTCTGGCCCGTGGCTGCCACCATTCTGCAGAATGGCCAGCCACGCGAGGACCCTTACCCCGGCCAACAGTCCCCCATCAAGCTCGATAATTCCTGGCGTAACTACGACGCGGGGGTCCCCGAGATCGCCTACAAAGGCCGTTGGGATAGCCAGCACATTTCTTGTGAGTGCACCTCAATTTTTCCAGTTCGTGGCTAATCGAAGACCAGGGTGGTCGTGGGTTCTTCTGTTCTTTCCGTGCAAAATGAAAAATGGCATGCGCCGGACTCCACTGACTGACCGTGTGCGCATTAGAGCCCCTGGGATCAAGGTTGAGTTTTCCGGCAACAAGGTAAGGTTCCCCCCCCCCCGCGACCGACCGTGCCGACCGTGGAAAGAAGACAGAAAAAGGGCTGACGCATTCCGACTCCACATTCCAGTTAGCTCTAAGTTTCGGGCCCAGTACCTCCAACGGCGCCCTCGTCGCTTATCGGTATACTTCCCCCTTTTCACCCTGACTTCCTTCACTCTCGATCATCCCGCGATACCAACTACAAAACAACAGAATTGGGTCTCTGGACTGGCGATTTTCGAACGTGACGGCCGATGCGACCTACCAGTTCATCGGGCCCGATGACTTCACTGATGGCATCGACACCAAGAACAATGTGTTTGAGATGCGAGGTGCGCGAACCGGATAAGCTTGTGCTGTGCAGAACCTGAAGGCTGACAACTTGCCAGTGACGAATTGGGGCATAGGATAAGTTTGTCTGTGCGCGTATGCGGTTCCGCTGCTTATCCCCTGCACAGTCCAGCTGGCCGGCGTTTCCGTTGCGAAGGACGCCTACATCACGAAACCCACTCCCTACAAGAGAAAGGTGGAAATTATTGGAGGCTCGTGAGTGTACATGGTGGGATACATGCGTGGTCCTCGTACTGACCTGAACAGGCTGGCCGGGGGTCAATATGCCACCTACGAGACCTTGTCGTCCTGGTCCTTCCTCTACGGCGTTGGACTCGGAGATGCTGAGTTTACCATCACTGTCAGTTTTGAACCCTCTCTTCAGAGGCCCCTCAGAACCGTCCACTCTTACTCATCCTAATCTAGGCCTACCCCGGTGTCTGCCTGGCTGACATGCAATGCTACGGCGGTGGCGTCCACGGAATGGTATTCCCCCCCAATCCTCGAACTTCACGGCGTACCCAGAATTAACAATGGCAGACCTGGTGGTGGAACCGTGCCTCCGACCCCGGAGCCCGTGCCCACCAGTTCTACGGCGACAACCCTCCCGCCTTCGACAACTCGGCCGAGCAACCCGCCGACCTGGTGTTCATCCAGATGGGCGGAAACGACTGGCGCCACCCGAACGAGGTGCCCGGCGACAAATTCTACCAAGCGTACGTCGACATGGTGGAGGAGATCCACCGCGTGTGGCCCAAAGCCGAAATCGTTCTTATGGTAAGCCAACCTCCCACCCCTCGACTCATCTCGGTCGACTGCCGCTAACGGTCGGGCGGCTAGTCGCAATGGGGCCCCTTCCAGAAAGTCGGCACGGAGTACAAGTCGACAATCCAGTACAAGGACGAGATCATCCGGGTGTACGAGTACTTCAAGGACCTGCGCTGGACCTTCGTGCACTATCTCAACACGGACGGCATTCTGCAGCACAACGACATCAATCCCAAGAACCACCCGACGGACGTCGGCCACATCAAGGTGGCCAGCCATCTGCTGCAGTGGACGCGGCTGGTCCTGCGCTGGGAGCTCAAGCCGACCGGCGAGGTGCAGCACGGGACGCTGTACTGGAACGACCAGGAGGGGTACTGATTTCTGTGGGAGGGGATTGTACAGTTTGGGTCGACCCGACCTTGTATAGTGTAATTAATCAGGCCGAGATGCCTTGCACATTTCGATTAGAGCATGGGGGTGCTGTGCATATACAGAGCGTGTCTGAGCATCAGTGGGATCGTTCTATGTGACATAGTTGGTTATTGCCGTATGCTACGCGGGAGGCTATCGAGAAGCCTCCTAGGTCGCAATACGTCGTTTCCGCGCTTTTTTCTTCCTTTTTCTTTTCTTTGCTTCCGAAATCGATCGATATGGATTTAAGGGCTTGTCGTACGCAATATTCGGTTAGACTAGAATCAACCTCGATAGGAGACAATACTGACGTCAACGATGGTGGGGACTCCGTATACCGTCAGAGTGGATTAGGAATGCCGGCAGCATTCAGGAGAGAGGCTATAGAGCCAACAAGATCATTATCTAAATCTTGACCAGTAAAACCGAAAGCCGATATTGTACGTTCTTCTCAAAAGTCGTTCGTTCTTTCTGTAGGGTTGAGGAATACAGAGTACAAAGAAATGAAGGCAGAGCGCTGGCTGGAGACTTGTGGAGGTGACCCGCACGCTCACGTGAGAGACGGAGTAATTAACTTAAGGTATCTTCCTGGCGGTGCCAGAAGCTGAGTCATGGCCCGATGCCACTGGCCAAAGATTGTCCCACTTGTTCCCACGGGGGGCGCATCCCCAAGCTAACCCGATTAGGACACTACTCTCCCAGTGGTCGAACCTGTGGTATCCGACCCCGTAGAACACCGTCAGAACTTGGGAATGGAGGTACTGATTCAATCGCCCAGCATCGGACATAAGAGAGCCATTAGGTGTCATGGAAAACTACCTCCGTAATCTCCGCTCTACGATAGCCGAACCATGATGCACTGGCGATCATGGGTATAAAGAGCATGTCAACTCCCAGCGATAGCTTCCTTTCAATCGAAGTGACAGCCATCAACCACAGCCTTTTTTTTCCCCCTCTACATATACATCTCTCGTGAGCAAAGCCAGAGACAGAAGAGGTGACAATGTCCACCGACGAAATTGTCTCGACCCAACGCCGCAATCTCCCCCTCCTCGCCACCCCCGAGGCCGTCACAGGGAGAACCTACATCGTGACCGGGGCGAACACCGGCCTCGGCTTCGAAGCGGCCAAGCATCTCGTCGCGCTTGGAGCCGACAAGGTTATTCTTGCAGTCTGGAGTCTCGAGGCTGGTGAGAGGGTGAAAGACGTGATTGAGAACGGTACCGCTCGTCACGGCGTGGTGGAGGTGTGGCACCTGGACCTCAGCAGCTTTGATTCGGTGAAGGCGTTTGCGCAGCGGGCCATCACAGAGTTGGAGCGCATCGACGCGGTGATTGAGAATGCGGCGGTGGCGATGATGGGCCCTGTCCGGGCGGAGGGACATCTCTTGTCTGTGATGGTCAATGTGCTGGGGACGTTCTTGTTGGCTGTGCTGTTGGCGGGGAAGATGCGGGAGAGTGCGGAGAGGGGCGGTGGTGGGCTGGTCAGGGTAGTGATGGTGACGAGTCGAATCGGGTTCACAGCGCAGGAGGAGTGGCAGCGGATCTGGGAGGATCCGCTGGTGGGGATTGAACGGGATGAGGGGTTGCAGGTTAAGAGGTGAGTTCTGTTTTTTTTTTTTTTTGGTTAGGTCACTGTTGTAAATTGATGAAAAGTGCGAGCAAGCTAACGGAGGCGGTAGTTATCCCCTGTCGAAGTTGATGGAGATCCTGGCCCTGAAGCACCTCGCGACTATGCTGCCCGTCGAGCGCACGGGGGTGGTCTTCAACCTTGTTTGTCCCGGGCTTTGCACGACTGAACTGATCCGTAATGTTCCGTCGGACCATAAGGCACAGATTACTGATATGCATCGGCTTTACGGGCGGACGGCGGAAGATGGGAGTCGGACGCTGTTGCATGGTGCGGTGGCGGGGAGGGAGTCCCATGGGTGTCTTCTCCATTCGTGCAAGATGGGCGAGTAAGTATTGCACGTTGACATCAATTCCAAGAACTACACTGATGCTCGAATACAGGAATGATGTTCCCAACTGGGTGACTGACGAAGAAGGGAAAGCAATGCAGAAACGAATGTGGGATGCTCTTGCCGAGGTGCTGGAGTCGGTTGAGCCGGGATGTGTGGAAGCTATACTGAAGCAGTAGTAGAATGGCCGGGCATCATTGCGAAGAAGACTGTGCCGGATGTCCATTGCTTAGAGAAACTCTCAAGTATCAGGATGCGCTATCTTGCTCATAGCTCTGTCATTAATATGATCATCTTTTATTGGTTCACTAGCCATGTATCAGAAGACGGAGACACTTTTTGCCAAAGCCCTCGGGCGGGCTCATCGTGAAGGGCATTGACCCATGGATATTGGTGAAGTAAGTATAGAGTATCTTCCCAGGCAGCAAGCCCTAGACCCTGTATCAGAGTTGCAACCATTACCGTAAGCCACTCCGGGATATCCCTCTGGAAAATAGATGCTGCGCCGACAAGCAGAGCCCACAGTAGTGCTTCCTGTGTTCCACGATCTGTCACCGCTTTCTCGGCGACAGACCGAAGTAGTTTCGCAAGTAAATGGTTGTCGGCGATATCACGATCCAGTCGTCGGATGAAAGTGCAGACAAAGATTATCAAGCCAAGGTGAATGACATCGTCTAGATGACTAACTGGCCGCGGTCCTCGCAATGGACTGAACCGTAACAGCCGATAGCCGAAGGATAGAACGAGATCGAAATGAGCATGGTATGTAAGCTTCGGTTGTTGTCCGGCTTCGATGGTGTTGTAAACAAGTGCAATATTCAACCCGTGTCGTAGCAACATGGCTAGACATGGATTTAGTTGTTGAAGGCCGGCCCCAGATGTCGTTGCGATGGGTCTCAACTCAAAGTCACCTGCTAAGAAAGTCACAGCATCAACCTCGTCAACAGAGAACAAAGGTTCACAGCCCAGCTGGAACGAACATTCGATATCACACCTGAATTCTAGTCAGCGGGACGCATCACTGCCAACTTTGCCAATCCATACAGAAATATCTTCCTCGCCAGCTCACATCCCAACTCTAGAACCCCGCCACGCAGGTCGACCATCTGCCGCAACCCTCGGGTGTGAATGAGGGCGCGTCGGAATTGCCCCTGGTGTCGCTCGTAGTGTACCATGCCCACGACGGCCGCTACGGTGTCATCTGAGGTGGAGTTCGCGCCTCCCAGCCGGCCGTTGATGAGGTGTAGGGTGTGTAATAAATGGCGCGAAGCCTCGATGACTCTGTGCTGCTCGGATACGAGTCCCGGTACAATCCACAGACACGTGGCGATGACTGAATGGAAATCTTGCTCGCCGTCAGCGTTTTCGATGGGCAAGTCAAAATCATTAAGCCCCTCACACGCGGCGTCGAGGAACATGTATTGGACCCAAATCAATGGAGTGCTTGGTTCCTCAACGATATTGAATAACCCAGGAGCACCGCGTAGATCGCGGATAAAGTCAAACGCTAGAGACCGTCAACATGCTATTGGGGCAGCGGTTCCGCAGATCGGGCATACCCTTATGTGCAATGGCCCGAGTTTGTGGCTCCATCTCCACAGGGAAGATTAGACCGCTCGTGATGGGTCTTTCGATGTCGCAAATAGCCTCTTGATGTTCCTTGGTATTCTGACCCTGAAGGAGGGCAGGGATACGGAAGTAAGTTGGAGGATCGATATGGGCTTTGTGCAGCCGGGATGGCCGTGCGAGGCGTTTCCCCGCGTTTTTGCCTCGAGCCACATGGCTACGGATGCGCTTTCGGGTGGCGGCTGAGATGGCAGTGTTGCCGTCGATGAACTCCACGTGCATGTTGAAGTATTTGACTTTGTGATTTGTGCGTTTTCAGTCGATGTAGATGACGATCACTTAGAGTTGATTAGATGAGGATAAGGAAGAGTCACTTACTGTGAGTTAGGAGTGAGACGTGAGTCGGCGATAGCGGAGATAACGGACTTGGGAGAATCTGATATGTGGTTGGTTGACCATCTGCAACAATCTTGGCAGGTTTCTGGAAAGATGAAATGAACCTCTCATGATCAATCTTATTTTGTTCTTCATGTTGCGGAGTAGGGTTATGCAGAACCATCCCGATCTCCAAACATGGGGAACTCAGCCTGAATCTCGGCCTAAACGCGATTCTGCAATGTTCCATATTGTTATACTTGATTTCTTTTCCATTTTCTTTTGGGCAGAAGTTCAGTTCAACCCATCACAGGAGAACAACTCCTCAGTCATGAGGTAAATATACTAGCCATATTATAATATCCTCCGTGCAAGAATCTGAAGCGGAAATATGATCCTGGAATTTTAGGGTAAGGATGAGTGGATCAAAGGAGCGGGGAGAGTACGGAAGCTTCCCCTAGCCTAAAAGTTCCGGACCCTGGCTTACAAGCTTCTTACATGTGCATTAGTGAATTGGCTGCCAGCTGTCGTCGACCAAATTCTCAAAAATCACTCCATTCTCTATTACTAGACTGTATTATAGTTCGAACACCTAAGACCACAACCAAAGCCACTAGGATCAAATCCAAGGCTTATCTTGATAGGGGGCAGCGGTCGGGCACCCACGAGGGCAAAGACCACCGTCGCCAGGTTTGCATTACAGACCATCAGCCTCGGAGTGCCCGAGTGGCGCGGACGAGGTTTAGATCAGAGTCTCCTCGACAGCAGCCAGGGTACCGTTGAGAATGGCACCAGCGTGGTGGCGAGCAACCAGACCGTAAGCGAACTGGTACCTGCAGGGGTCGTTAGCACCACAGAACGAAATCCAAAAAGATCATCCAGAACTTACTGGTCGAGCCAGGGGAGGAGCTCGGGCAAGCCGGGGGTGTTGCGCCAGTCGCGCATGAGGTCGCAGACAATGCCGAAGATGCCCATCAGAGTGACACCGGCCTTCTCCATGCGGCGGTTGGCATCGATGGCGAGCTTGGCATCAAAGGTACCGCTGGCCTCGGTGTTGGCATACACCTCGTAGCCCTCATCGATCAGGGAGAGAGCCAGGAAAGCGGTGCCTGGGATCATTAGCCTCCCGATGTCTCGTATCATATCGGCAGAGGACGACTTACAAACTTCAGTGACAATACCACCGATGATCAGCTGCTTCTTGCCAGTGGCCTTGACGGCAGCACGGAACTCAGCATTGTCCCAGGCGTTGACCTCACCCTGGCGGCGGACGAAGGTGGCGTTGGGGTGCATGTCGGTGATCTCCTTGAGGAGAAGACCGTTGGGGCCGGTGTCAGAGGAGGAGGTCAAGACGGTGGGCAGGTCGAAGGCCTTGCCGATGGCGGCGTGGGCAATGATGTTGTTGCGGAAGTCGTTGGTGCTGTAGTCGCGCACCAGCTGGGTGAGACCGACCTGGTGGTCAATCACAAGGAGGGCCTGGAGAGAAGTGTTAGAGACTCAAATTGCGTAACACAAGAGTGTGTTTGTCAAGACCAACCGCATTGTCCTTATCGATACGGTTCCACGCCTGAACAGAGGAGGCTCCAAGAGCCAGGGCTGCGAGAATGTTGCTGAAACGCATTTTGAAGCTGAGAAGGTGCTGCTGGACTGGCTTGGTCTTTGCTTGCTGTGATTCTCGGAGTGATGAGTCTCTGATGATGCTCTATTTGCCTGGGCGAGGAGCACCTCTTTATACCTGGACATCCGCCATCTGGAAGACCTTGGTGTCTCCGACAAGGAAGGGTATGCTCAGCATTGGGTCATGATTGTCAACCATCTACTCATCTCGAAGCGATGGGGATCTCGTATCGCAGAAGTCTTGGCTGCAGCCTGGAGAGGGACTAGAGGGACTGGATGGACTTGATGGACTAGAAGGACTACGTTGAGCCGGGGTTAGGGCTACAGTACTGCATTGGTGGCTCCCTATACGGAGTACGAATTATGGATTGCTTACCCATGGGATTCTGACTGGTCGGGCTTGGCAGTGCCGCCGTGCCAACCGAGCGCTCGGAGGAAGTCGCGCCGTGTTGCAGTGCTCTTCCCCACTCAATATCTCCAGTTGTACCGATCCACCCAATCACCTCCCGCAAATTAGATTGATAGTGGATTCTCGAAGGAGCTGCCACTGCACACTCGACAAACAAGCCCGTATGAAGGTGCACTAATTCGCACTAAATAACCCTCATTGGGAAAATGGACCCTATGTCACTCCCTTGAGTCCCTTGTCCCTTCTCCAACCACTTTGCCCCGGCGGGATGTTGCTGGTTAGCAGAACCGCCCAACCCTAAAGCAGTATCCCTCTGTCTTACATTCTCCATCAGATGTCCCGTATTGCGAAATGACGGGTGAATGCGGGGACAATCTGCTATCAATCTAACGGCGATTCTAGCCCCGACTCCGGCCAAGAATGAGGCATTATGAAGGAGGCAGAGATCGCACCTGTTCGCTATGCCCAAGCCTCCACTGCAGGGAGTGGCTACGCCAATCATCCCGACCTGCGGCAGAACGTTCTCGTGTTTGAAATGCCGGGTCTTGGATAAAATGGGGGAGTGAGACTCTGTCGGCAGCTTTGCTGTCCCTGCATGACAGGGGTCTCGCTCCACCCTAACCCGAATCTAGGCTAAGCGGGACAATCGTCTGCAGCACCGGTGTGTCTCGCTGCAGAAACCGCTCGCAAACTGCTATCTATCGCTGGCAATTACGAGCAGATGACCCATATTGCTCTGCTTGCGCCATCAGCCACCAGGAAGCTTACCTCCAAGGGTTAGGGAGCACAGTCGAACAGGCCGGACTCTCCCCAATGACACCGTCTGCGCAGTCTGTGTATCAACCAATATACTAGTAGTATACTATACTATACTTCCCGAGGAGTCGGAGCCACAATAGGATAATTTAAAGTGATTTCCACCCTAGAGCCTCGTGTTGTCGGGGATCGGAGGGCCCCCGGTGGGGCTTCTATGTACCTTCCTTTCCTGGCTGATAGCCAAGATGAGATCTGATGCAGCGTGAGAACGAACCGCACATCTTGCTATGAATGGGACTCGGCACGTGGCGCGATACGAGCCTCCTGCCCCGATGCCTCCGACTCCGAGACTCTGCATGGCGAACCGAGTACGCTAAATGTGGCTAGCGATGCATAGTAAGACGACCAGGATTGTGCATACATGAAAAATGAAGTCGAAGGAGGGACCGATGCCTCTGGAGGGTTTGTATCAACTATAGGCGCACCCAGTGTAATATCCAATAGATTCATATATACGACCTGGTGCCGTGTTGGGTCCCTAGTGCCATGTCTACCTACCTTACCCCGACAACTTTCCCAGAGGAGAAAACCTCCACGCTCGTCAAAGTCAATATCCATCACATCCTCGCATGGAAAACTACACTACGAGCCGTCTACACGGTGAAGGTTCTTGAGGAATACAGGCTACGAGCTACGCCTATCGGTTCTCCCCGGAAATGGACCAAGCTGGGACAAAAAGACATCGTAAATTAAACACAAAACACTATAGCCAGAAGTATGTCAAGAATCCCCCAAACGCCTCACTTTCATAACAAGTAACCCAACAAGCAGTCCCAATCACTGAATATCGACCTTGGTCACCACCACCACATCCGACTCCACCTTGGGCAACCGCACACTGAGGACCCCATTCTCCATCTCCGCCGTGATTTCATCGGCATTCAGTTCGACCGGGTGGGCAGCACTGCCCAGGCGCACCTTGCGGTCAAAGGCACCCACCCGACGCTCGTCCAGCGCCAGGGCCTTCAGCAGTTCTTCGTCCCCAGGGCGCTCGATGGCACCAGAGATGCTGAGTTCAAACTTGCGCGGATCCCACTTGACTTCCACCGCGTCCTTCTTGGCACCGGGGAGGGAGACGTGAATGAGGAAAGCGTCGGGAGTATCGTAGACATCCACTTCGGGCTGGAACTCGGTGTTGTTCTTGTTGTCGAATCCGAATCGGCTCCAGGGTCCGAAGAAGCCCGGAGGAGGCGGGGGAGGACCACATCGGCCGCCATGCTTGAATCCGCGCATGTGCTTGCGTCCTCCCCAGTACGGGTGCGGTCCATGATGACCACCACGGGCACCGAATCCGCCGTGGTTTCCTCTGTGAGGGCCGAAGGGCTCAAGGAAGTCGACATCTTCGCGAGGACCGCAGCCGCCGCGGGGACCAAAGTGGTGACCGCCGAATTTACCCCTAGGGCCCCCGAAACCGTGGGGACCTCGATGACCCGAGAAAGGACCAGGGCCGCCTCGGGGTCCGAAGCCTCTGGGACCACCTGGTCCGGGGCTGTGGCGACGACGACCAGGACCGCCATGTCCCTTGCCGTGGAAACCGCCGTGCTTTCCGTGACCCTTGCGGCCGTGGTGTGGCTTGGAGCCGCGGGGCTCCTCGTGTTCTTCGTCGGAGCTGTCTGAAGATGATTCCTCGAGCTCTACTTCGTGGATTGTTTCTTCGTCGTCTTCGTCATCTTCCGGGGTGGGCTCGCGGTGACGGCGGTGGTGTGGGCCACGACGTCCACGGCGACCTCCTCGACCGTGCCACTGCTCTTCATTATCGGTGGCATCATTGTCGTGATCATGGTGGTGCGAGAACCCGCGTTCTTCAATCTCGGCGATGAAGTCCCAGAAGGGAGCAGTCTGGTTGAGTTGGCGTATCGAAGCCATATTGTTTGTTCGTTAATGTTGTTGTTGTTGTGGTTGTTGTTATTAGAGGAATAGTAGTGAATTGATGTAGAGGAAGAGAAGGTGTTTTGATTGAAGGATGAATGGAATGAAGTGTTGGGTGATGGAGATAGTCATCATCAGCCCGGGATTTCTACAGCTTTTATAGATTCCCGTCAAGGTGACCAGCCTGGATGTTTTGATAGAGTTTCGCCACCGCGATATAGTCGTCGTAACGCTTGTTGCCAGCCTGGGATGCATTCACTCGCCACTTTCTGCTGTCGGTCGGAGATAAGGCGGTATTCGTATTTCCCGAGCGTCGGACTCTCTACTGCGCTCGGAGATAATACCGCGCTAGGCCTTTCGCGGCGCAATGGAGCGCACCGTGACTCAGACCCGAGCCACTATCGGCTTGAGTTACCGAATACTTAGTTGAAGCCCGAGACCCACCGCCACCTCAGCCACACTTCGCATTGTCACTGCCTGCTGGCGCATCGTTGCAGCCCTATCCCAACACCCCATAGGTCTGAACACTGGCTACGTAGGACCCAGAAGCAAGTATGGATCCTTGTCTGTGGCGCTGCCATGTGAAGGCCGACCTCCGCTGACTCACAGCGTCCTCCAACGAGGCATCGAGCTTTCTAATTGAGTCACTCCAGGCCACGTAGATTTATATGCTTGGCTCTCTTGCTCATTGGCAGCGTCAAGTACATACAGCACTACTGAGTGTGTAGGGGTGTTTTACCTCTCGGATATACCAGTACAACGTGCTCATGTATGAGAGCTTGAGCTTTGACCTCGGGTTGTTGACCCTATCCGTGCCGGGAGCACAAAGTCCTGTGACATCGCCACCCTATAGTTATGGGTAAGTACTCAGTACGTGAGCTGGGCATAATTTCCTTTGGAGAGTATATTTAGTTGTTCTTAAGGAGTTGGTTTGCAGTCTGTCGAGTAGAATTCTAGCTCTTACATCCAGTTCCAGTTATGTAAGGCCACGCAGGTGGTTTCTACGCCTCAAAATCCGTTATGTATCATGGACCTAGGTGTATTTGATGGTTCAATACTGAGATTGAACATAAATCATCGAAATGCAGAAGGTAAAGTGTCAACCATGCAAAATTGTATGTGAGTGGTGAAAGATGATAAGCAGCCTCGGGAATTCCAAGTCCCGAGCAAGGCATTAGTGGGGTGACTCAGGCTGCGACCGCAGCCCATAACCTCCGGCCGCCGGCGTCGCGCCTGCCTCGGACTCTCTCTTTCGTCTACAACCATCCATCGACGGCGTCCATCCGTTTGTCTCCCAAGAATGGTTGCTGTTGTTCTGTCATGTCCAACCCCGCAGAGTCGCCCCCCACCGCTCCTGGCTCCAAGCCACACCGAGTCTTATCCTGTGTGCTTTGTCAGCAACGCAAGATCAGATGCGATCGCAAATCGCCCTGTGCCAACTGCCTTCGCGCGGGCGCTGAGTGTGTGCTGGCTACGCGCCAGCGACGTCGACGCTTCGCCGAGCGCGACCTCCTAGAGCGTCTCCGTCACTATGAGGACCTCCTACGCGACAACCACATTCCTTTTCAGCCGTTACATCCTTCGCCGGATGACCCGACCTCACCCGGTGAGAGGGAGCCAAGCTCATGCAGATCCGAGCTAGAACAACCATCGGATGCGAAGCCCAAAGTAGTGTGGGTTCCTTCACCGCTACAGAACCAAAGCAAATTTCTAGTGCAGCTAGCTCATATCTCATATAGGAATCTGTGGCATGCCATGAATCAAAGGGTAATACAAGTCGCAGATTGAGATCGGGATGACTGGACTGATATACCCCCAGGCAGCGGATGCAAAGGACCCTGACCATGACGATGAGGCAACCCATGGTGGTGTCGGCCAGGATGTGAATCAAGGTGTGATTACGACTGTCTGGAACCAGATGTACCAGTGTGAATCGAATGATTCACTCTTGTTCGGCCCTGCAGCGACCGACATGGATCTTGCAGCCGCGCACCCAGACCAGGCTCAAATCTTTCGACTTTGGCAGACGTATCTGGATAACATTGACCCACTGCTCAAGGTCACCCACACGCCCACCTTACAGTCTCGCATCATCGACGCCGCAGCCGATTTAGCCCGGGTCCCTCCGGCACTGGAGGCACTAATGTTCAGTATCTACTGCATGGCTCTGCTGAGTTGCACGGACGAGGACTGCCAGAGGGTGCTGGGCGCTACTCGCAAAGAGAAACTAGGCAGCTACCAGCTCGCTTGCCAGCAGGCGCTGCGGCGCTGTGATGTTTTTCGATCTCCCGATCGCGACAGTTTGACTGCGCTGTTTTTCTACCTGGTTGGTGCACGAGATCGTGTCTTGTTTCAGATACTGACCTGACCACGAAAAGGTGTCTATACGTCAAGATACGGACCCCCGGTCGTTGTCCTCCATGTTGGCTGTGGCTATCCGCATCGCGCGCCGTATGTGCTTACATCAAGAAGTGGCCAATGCTCGTTACCCGGCGTTGGAAGGGGAGATGCGCCGCCGGCTGTGGTGGTCTCTCATCCTGTTCGATAGCCGCATTTGCGAGATGTTCGACTACCGAACAGCTCCATTAGAACCAACCTGGGACTGTCGGCCACCAGCCAACATACACGACTTTGATCTCCGACCCGAGATGACGGCAATGCCTGCCGCACACGATCGACCGACCGAGGCAATCTTTACTGTGGCTCGGAGTGAGATCGCAGACTTTGTCCGTCATAGTCCCTTTCATCTTGATCTCACGAATCCCCTCCTCCATCGCATGGTGGGCACATCACAGCATCCCGGCGACATGGCCGAGTTCGAGAATACTATAGAGCGCAAGTATCTCGCCTCCTGTAGCCTCGACAATCCTCTGCAGTACATGGTTCTCTGGACGGTACGTGGGACAGTGGCCAAGAATTACCTCCTCGAATACTACACCCAACAGGCAAAAGCTCGCGAAAAGCCGACAGAATGCGCGCTGGACAAGGCTCTAGAGCATGCCCTTACTGTCCTCGGCTCGGACACCAGACTGATGGCCTCCCCACTCACCGTGGGATATCGGTGGTTTCTGCTCATGTACTTCCCGCTACCCGCCTACATACACATTCTCCAAGATCTGCGGAGACGACCGGCGAAACAAACCGCTGCGATCTGGGAAGCAATGAGTGACAACTACGAAGCGCGCAACGTGGGTAGCGTGGCGAATGAATCGTCTATATTCGTGGTCATCGCGCGCCTCGTTCTTCAGGGCTGGGAAGCGCGCGAGGCAGCATCGCCTGACGGTATACCACAGCCACCACGAATGGTAGCGGACATTCGTAGAAGGATACTCGAAATGCAAGTATCTTTCCCCGGTCGCAGTAATCTGCAGCCGCTGAATAGCGATGCCATAGCAGCTGGTGGCACGCAGGGATTCTCGCCTCAAATGGATGCGAACATAAGCCTTGGGGCTCATGGTGTCGCGGGTGAAGCAGAGATTCTGGGTTCCACCACTCGGGCCGATGCTGTTGACTACGCTTCTTTACTCGGGTTCAATCAGACGGGCGTCGATCCGAACCAAGTGTACCTGTCTCCGATGGACTGGATCTTTGCGCAGCCGTGAAGTCAAATATAGAAGCGGCGATGGCATGCGCTGAATGCCGTCACGACGGTACAAAATGGCCTTTCCCAAATGGGTTAGCATGAGTATCCTCAGGCTCTCCGCCTGCCACTCGGCGTATATAAGGAGGCTCTTCCCGCGAGCACTGGGAACCAGCCACGGCCTGGTCAATTGTCCTGTCCCATCACCAATCCACCATGCCTCAACAACATGCACTGTCCAATCAGCACGCACTGCGTCTTCTCCAGCAAGAGGCGATGCGGCGAGCACAGGCAGCTCAAATGCAATCGGCCTCAACAATGCAGCGACCAGCATTTGGACTTTCCATGACTGCTGGCTACTACAATGACCTCCCCGTCAGCTCTCCCATCGATCGCACCTGCATTGACCGCACGCCACCCCCAAGCACCCCCTTCGACCACCTCTGTCGGAAGGGTCCCCTCTCAGCCCTCCAGGAGGCACTGTCCACAAAAACTCTGAGCCCAGCCTTTCTGCATCGAGGTTTGACCCATGCCCTCCAGGCAGGGAACCTCCAAACAGCCGAGCATCTCCTCACGAGTGGCGCCCCCATCCTTCAACGAACCCCTGTCAGCATCCTTGAAGGCCCAGAAGACCAGCGCCTTCCACTGTTTGATCTTCTCAACCGTTGCGGATGGCACCCCCACACGCACCGTCCTGTAGACAGGATCATATTGAGTCGGGTGGTCAACGATGCCCCTGTGCTAGAATGGTTTCTTGCCCACGGGTTCAACCCAAATGATGTGGGCCCAGCCACGGGAGCTCAAGGGCTGACTCCGCTTGAACTGGCCGCCAACTACGGGAATCTCGAATGCGTCCGCCTGCTGCTCGATGCGGGCGCAAATATCCAAGAGGGCGCCCCGCTGCACCGCGCGGCGGGTACATATCCCGCTGGCTGGAATCCACATGTCTATCCAGACCACAAGATTCAAAACGAAGACTCCGACCGTGCGCAGATCCCAATCATGGAGTTGCTCGTCGAGCGGGGTGCGAAAGTGAATGCGGCGGAGGAGACGCAGCACATGACGCATCGGTATGCCATTGTCTATGCGATTGTGGCGGGCGCAAGACACCGGGTGCGGTGGCTGCTGGCGAAAGGGGCAGATCCGGACTTGAAAGGGCCTTTTGGCAGTGCGCGGGAGAATGCGCAGAGAACCGGTAGATCAGACTTGATCGAGCTGACGGACTGAGGGGTGCAGGGGTCCGAGGATGCTGAATAAGAGGCTGCTGACCAATATGTGCTTACCTGACATCTGAGCACGTTGAAGTTTGTCTTGAGCGTTCTTGGGCGTAGAAGCAAGAAGAAAAAAACCTCGATAGTGAACAGCTGAGTTCATCGTGGTGTCATCTCACCCGCACGGGCATATCTCAACGTGACGTGCCATGGCCGCGCCAGCACTTGCCGCCCTCAATTTGCTGGATCCAGGCACCATCGGCCGCCCTTTCGAAAGCATTTGTCCAGACTTTTGACTTTGAGCCAGTCGATTCGAATCGATCGTCCCGGGTGGAGTTTAGGGAGAGGAACCGCCAAGAAGCGGGTGTTATATCCGGCCGCTTCACAGGCTCAGATTCTGTCGTCATCGTTGCATCGTGCATGGGCCATCATCTCATCTTATCTCACCTCTGCCTTCAAACCTACCTAAGTTATCATCCTGGCCTGCTAAGACTCTGCTGCTTCCTTGGTTGATCTAAAGCTTCCGGCTGTAGCTGCCGCCCCAACTATATAATCAGGATTAATGATAACAGGTTCAACATGTCCAGACACCACTCCAACATCACAAAACCATTCAGTAAAGCCACACTGTTGCAAGTGCCTTGACCATGAAAATGACCATGACCATGACCATGAATCTCCGGTTCTCAACCCGATTTATGGGCCACCGGGCCATCCGTTCAGTTACCTGGCGTAGCGTTCGACTCTCCAGCACCGCCCAAGCGAGCATCAAACACCCGCTTCCGGACGGACCAGCGCAGCAACAACGCTTCCGCGAATTCAACCTCGATGGCAAGGTTTTTGCAGTCACGGGGGGCGGTCGAGGGTTAGGGCTGAGCATGGCAGAGGCACTCGTCGAAGCCGGGGGTGAAGGTATGCATGCACATATGCTCCCAACCTAGCATTTCACGTTAAACATCCTATATCACTCAACCGCCTCACTGTCCCATTTTACTAAAATCCGTGTACGATGGGACCAGTGCACTGCTTGGACCGTCTCCCGACCCCGCACGCAGACTTCCACGCCGCCCAGGCGCGGGCCAGCCCCGACTTCGGCAGCGGGCTGCACTACACGTCGCTGGACGTGCGGAACCGGCCCGACACCGAGGCGACGCTGGCGGCCATCGCGGCGCGGCGGAAGCGGCTGGACGGGGTGATTGCGGCGGCGGGGATCAACCACGTCGCCGACGCGCTCGATTATACTGACCACGACATTGCCCGGACCATCGACACGAACTACAAGGGGGTCTTCTATACCGCCACGGCGGCGGGCCGCGAGATGCTGGCCCATGGCTCCCGCGGCTCCATCCTGCTGGTGGCCAGTATGAGCGGGTTGATCGCTAACAAGGGGATGAAGTCGTCCATCTATAATTCGTCCAAGGCGGCGGTTGTTCAGCTAGGACGCAGTCTGGCGATGGAATGGGCGAACCTGGATGCTGATGGGAGTGGTGGGTCAGGGTGAATACCCTCTGTCCGGGGCATGTGGTCACTCCTATGGCGCAGATGGTGATCGATCAGGATCCGGCTACGAAGGAGGTCTGGGAGGCGGAAAATATGATGGGGAGGCTGGGGCGGCCGGAAGAGTTTCGCGGGTTGGCGTTGCTGATGATGAGTGAGAGCAGTAGCTTTATGACGGGCGCGACCGTGGTTTGTGATGGGGGACATACCGCCTGGTAGGGGTGTCTTTGGGCGGAAGAGATTTTTCTGGATGAGTGAGAAGAGCTCTAGCGAATGAGTTTGGAGGGTGACAGCGATTCATGCGTGTATTGTAGTTGGGTTGGATCGATTTGAAGCGAGCACCATGATGAGCGACATGTGCATATTCATGACTTGGACGAGGTATAAAGCATTCTCCACTTTTCTAACCAAGAATTGAATTCAAGTACTGTATGATTCTAGCTCTAGTCGCACGCACAACGCTACTTCAACTCCTCCATCTCCCCATAATTACCCGCCCCTTCCGATGACCGCAACGCCTTCCCCGGCGGACACAGATGAAACACCGCCTGCACCACAAACATGGGTATCGCGTCAAAGCAGTAAATATACGCCTCATGTGTGCTCAAGAAGCCGCCCGCACCCTGCGCGGCCTCGATCACCCGGTATACGCACCGGAGGATGATCAGCGCCGCGGCCACGAAGCAGAAGTACAGCAGCGTGCGCCAGTGCGTTCGTCTGCGGAACAGCATCATTTTGCGCAACCGCATTTCGAAGATCACGGCCGTCAGAAAGAACAGTCCGAAGGAGAGGAGCTGGATGATCAGCCCGGCGATCAGGACTTTTTGGCCGGTTTGGGCGGTCGAGGTCGAGCACATCATCGACCCTCCGCCGAGCTGGGCCAGGAAGGAGAGGGTGTCGCCCAGGACGAAGATCTTGGTGACTTTGGTGGGGGCAATGATCGATAAAGCGGGTTGGTGGACGAGGAGGACAATGCGGCCGTAGAGCATGTAGATCGAGGCGGCGTAGAGGGAGGGAGGGAGGAGGATACATATGTATTGAATGATGTAGGGGGTTAGCTTATCTGGGGATTGGGCGGAGACGATGCGGGTGATGTACCCGATGGTCATCACTGTGAATGCATTAGGACTGAGTCGCAGAAAGCTGTGTTCTGGAGAGGGGACGGAGATGTACTGATGGCGCCGACGATGAAGACGACAAAGTAACGGGCGCGATATCTCCAGCTCTGGTAGCAGTGCAGAAGACTGCTGCTTCCGAAGAGCAGCGCTGCCACGACTGCAGCTCCCACGCTGGGGTCGAAACCGTAGATGTTCGTACTGTCGACCATGTTTGGAAGGAATCAATCTGGGCAAACGAAAGACTAAACGAGTGACTATCGCGTTGGAGAGCGAAAATGAGCGTGGAGCAATAATCAGCCAGCTACACCAGCTCATGGCTTCTTATATTCTAGATGATCTTGCTCTTGCTGCCTACGCATTCTACCCCCTATAATTCCAATAAAGATCCAGCATAGATGGACTCCTTTCATCCATCAACCTTCTATTCAACATAATTTATGCCTGGACCGCACTCGCGAGAACGAAAACGAGAGCGAGAACGAGAACGACAGTGGGGCCGAGCTATAAATAGCACCGCTGCAGCAAAGTCCTCGCCAGCCATCACAGCTTGGCCTTCTCCGAGAACCGATAGGCAACATCCCCAAAACTCCCCCCAGGGAAAACATAAAGCCACTTGAAATCCTCATCGCTGTCGTTCATGACCGAGTGTTCTGCATCGCCGGGGATAAACACGGCCGTGCCCTTGGCAATCTGGTGGGGCTGCCCGTCGATCGTCACCGTCGCGCGACCTTCCAGCACATAATACAGCTCTGCCTGCGTGTGCCGGTGGGCACAGAGGTGGCCTGTCTGCGGAGGACAGATGGCGATTCCAGCACAGAGGTCACTAGTGGGAGTGGTGGGGTGGGTGAAGAGAGTGCGCCACGTGAGATGGCCGTGCGAGGGGTCGGGGAAGGATTCTGGGACTTGGGAGGCAATTGCTTCTAGGGAGAGGATGACTGGTTTGGCCTTGGAGGGTGGCATTTTGGAGGTATGAGCATATCCTGTTTGAAGAATATACCATCATGCATACTGAAATGCGATCGGTTTTATATAAGGGCAGCCTATTTATGCGATGCTGCAATCTCGTGGTAAGAAGAATGCCTTTTTAGGTATAATTATGCGAAGATGAGGGGACGAGGGGTTATCAGCTGCCGAGATAGCTTTGCATTTGCATTGCACCAGCTAACCATATACCAAGGACTTTCTGACTGTTTTAGGCCTATCTCTACCTCCTCAAGAAAGGACCCGGACTCAAATACCCCACATCCCACCACAGACTCTTCCTAAAAATCATCAACCAGACATCGCAACCAAGACATTAGGAACCGAAGCAAAAGAGCGTTTATCCTATGCGACCGTCAGAACTTGGCTTCTGTTCAACCACTGGAAGGAAAAGCAAAACTCACATTCTTATCGCGACACGCCCAATCCGCCCGCATGCGCTGCGACACGAAACACTGCAACTGCCACGTCGACTTCTCCAGCCAGATTGCCCGGGCGGCGGCCGCGAGCTCGCGCGCGCTGACGGCAAAGGCATCCTCGCCGGCCAGCGTCTCATGCTCGCGGATGATCTCGTGCAGCTCGCGCACGATGACCGCGCAGCCGTTGCCCTTAGCCAGATCCGCCGACTCCTTGGGGCTGGCGGCGCCCGTCAGCAGCTCGGCCGACGTAAAGCTGGCGGCAGACAGCGAGTCCAGATCCAGGGCGATCAGCAGCGGGCACAGGTGCACGACGAAGAAGATGAAGTAGGCGCGCTCGAGAAGGTCGGGCACGGGCATGTCGTGGTTGCTCATGCGCGGGTCGATCTCGATCCCCGTTGTGCGCGTGAAGTGCGTGCCGTTGAATCGCGTGCCGCTCATGTCCCGCGAGCTGAACCCCAGGATCTGGCCGGTGCTGCGCGAGAACCGCACGAGGGAGTTTTGGCCGTGCGCATCCAGCAGGAGACCGTTGCGGAAGAGGGGGGTGAGGAAACAGCGGAAGT
Source organism: Aspergillus floridensis (assembly GCA_012184565.1). Classification (NCBI taxonomy): domain Eukaryota; kingdom Fungi; phylum Ascomycota; class Eurotiomycetes; order Eurotiales; family Aspergillaceae; genus Aspergillus; species Aspergillus floridensis. The sequence continues at coordinate 159,105 of WOUI01000023.1, forward strand.
AGACGCGGGTGTAGCTGTGGAAATCAGTTAGGACGGGCTTGCTTGGATGGATTTAAGGTGGGGATAGGGGCACTCACTCGCGCAGGAAGTTGAGACGATCGGCCAAGCTTGTCAACTCAAAGGCCGACTCGGCCACACAGCCCTTCTTCCCGATCTCCGCTGGCTCAATCAACGCCCCGGTGACTGCGTATCCCACGTCTGCGTCGACGGGGGGCCGCGAGCTGTGGTAAGGATCCCATCGGACCATACATGCCAGGTGATCGCCCAGTGCATTGGCACATGTTACCTCGGGGAGAATCTCGAGCGGGATGCCTTGCAAACCGCAGACTCGAGCCGGATCGAGCATGCCAGCAGTCCAGTAGCGCACGGCATTGTAGGCAGAGCGGTGGTTGATGGTGCGGATGTTGTCCCCGATGAACATGGAGAGCGAGAGTTTGATGCCCAGACCTGGGAGGGAGGGGATTGTCATGCTCCGTGTCGACGCCTGCGCTAGGGCCTTGATTTTCTGGGGCAGTAGCCGGAGTTTGCCCTCAGCCTCTGGTCGCGAAAGCAGAAACCGGACTTGGAACTCGTGAACTGGCAGCACGACCTCGTTGGGCAGAGCCGCAGTGCGTGGGTCAACGCCGGCGGCTTTCAGCAAGGGCGCAAGCTCCTGCTCTAGGGGGCCGTAGGAATCGATGAGATCGCGTTGCACCGCCATGAAGGCGATCTCGGCCTGCTTGAAATTGAAACCACTCGTCGGCTGAGTCTTGGGATCAACCGGCATGCGGCATTTGTGAAGAGGGTTGATATTCGCCTCCACGATGGATTGTTCCCAGGTGATGAAGCTCGAGTCACGGGTGGGGCAAGGCCGGTTCTCTGCGTAGGCGTCGGCCAGATACTGGGTGGAGCAGCGAAGCTGCGTCTCGAAGATGCTGGTGAGGCGACTGTCCCAGCCCGTCCAGCGACAGAGTATGTTGACGAGGAAGTCTGATGCGACGTTCTCGTTGATGTCTATCCACGCTGCTGACTCGTCCGCTTTCTGCTGGTAGCTCCATCGGCCGAATGTGAGGTCAGACTCGGTCACCAAGCCAGGTACAATATTCCCGTTCGAATCAATCTCTTGAACGCGAAACGGAGTGGTGCCAGAGAAGACGAATCTTTCTTTCGGGTATTCATTCTCTATGAAAGGGGTAACGTGGTAGAGGCCTTCATCCAGATGGTAGAGGACGCGAGCCAGCCGTTCGTTGGCAACCAAGGCCACAGTGCGCCCGAGGGAACCTCGTTGAGCGGACAATGTCGATTGCTCCATGATGTTGATTTGTGAAGATGATGCTAAAACAGCATCCAAGTCTGCCCCGGCACTTAATCATTTATTTCCTCTGGCCTGGCTGGGCTCTTGGATGTTCCCCCGTAATCCCGCAATCCCGCAATCCATCATCCTCCAATCCTGTCTGGTTTCCGCCCACACCCTAGCCCTGATGCTGCGAGGAAGAGGAAATACGAACTAATTCGGGAGATTGAAGAATACTTGTCTCGCATTATACATGTCGCATGTGATTGCAATGCTTTGAATCGACGAGTTACCCCGCAAGAGCAGGGGTTCGCCTTCACACGTACACCACTTACACCTCATACCAACCAAGTGCCTTGACGCTAACCTACATGGAACATTAAAAAGCTGGTCAAGCCAGAGATGACTTTCATTTCCGGGGAGCTTATCGAATATCTCCCCTCAGAAGCATACCCAATTTGTAGGATTTGAGACTCGATGCTTATCCACCGTCTGAACCTTTCTAGTCCCTTACGAGTCCCCACGAGTCTCTTCCGTGATGGTAACATCTAAACACGTTCAGAGGATGCTCTTGGGCAATGCATGTGCAGTGGAAGCCAATACCGAGGCTTTTCAAAACTAGCTACGAGTTATAGCAGCGGTCTCTACGGAGGACCAATTGACTACCAGGAACATGGAATCTAGTCTTCGAGACAGACGTGTTGCTTGTCAATTTCGAGATACATTGCAAATATTAGAAAGGGTATAAAATGAGCATCAGTGCGGATAAGTCTCGTTGTGATCACGAAATCATAGTTTCGCCTTGGGTTCAGCTTCGGTGAAAGGGACATACACTTGCTGCGGTCGCCAGAGCCTGATCGGGGCAACTAGAAGACCATTAGGCTATTATTCCTCGGAGACAAGTAGAATGAAGAATGAAAAGGGGTAACATACTCTGAGTCTCACGCCAGTGGGCCAATCCACCTGGCACACGGGAAAGGCCAACGATGGCGGCAAACATGTTCGTCTCGAAGCCCCTGCATTGAACATCAGCATTGCGTAGTCGGCTTTCTAAGCAAGGTGGTTACTCACATGGCAGTGTACAGGAAACAACCCTTCAAATCGGCATTGGCCTTGACGTTCCGCTCAACGAAATATTGATCCTCGTTCGCTTGACGATCCACAGCCATGGCAATCCGGAGGATGGGGTTTGCGTCGATCGCGTCCTTGTGCTCATTCATCAGCTCCTCGATCAGCGACAGGCGCGGGTCGCGCGTCTTGTACACGCGGTGACCGTAGCCGAACAGCCGCGTCTTCGAAGCCTTGACCCCCTCGATGAATTCGGGCACGTTCTCCGCGGAGCCGATCATCTCCAGCATCTCATAGGCCAGGTCGATCGCCCCGCCGTGCAGGGGCCCCATCCCCGAGCCGACTCCGGCGATGATGCCGGAGATGGGGTCAGCCAGGGAGGAGCCCGCGTGCAGGAGGGCGGCCGTCGAGTTGGTCATCTCGTGGTCCGCGTAGAGGATCCACAGCTTGTCCAGGCACTTTTCGACGCGCGGGTCGGTGATCCCCATCATCCAGAGGAGGTTACCGATCAGGGAGCGGTGGACCTGTGGTGCGGTGAACTTTATGCCCTGCTTGTGACAGTAGATCAGGGCAACGGTGGTGGCGTAGTAGGCGATGGTACGGACGATCATCTCGTCGGCGACGGGAAGGTTGCCGTGGAACATGGGCTTGATCTGGCGGTGGGAGGCGCGGACGAGGTCATCGGAGGCGGCGAAGGCGCTCAGTCCGGCCATCAGCATAGTGAAGGTTTCGGCCTCGCGTCTATGAGGACAGGATATGAGTGAGATTGATCGAGGGAAGGTTGTCAAATGGAAGCTCACGGGAATGCGGCAATCACATCCACCACCGACTGGGGAGGCACCGCCTGCTTGGCGACAGCGGCGCGGAAATCGATCTTCTGCTTGGCCGAGGGCAAAGAGCCCCAGATGAGAAGGTGCATGACATCTTCATAGACGTAGTCGTGGAATAGTTGCTGAATGGGAACTTCACGGTAACGGATGATACCACGCGTGCCATCTCTGCCAGCAGAATGTCAGTCAGACACAGCACGAGCCCTAACGGCCCGGAGAAAGCATGGCCACCTACACCAGGGTCACGCTGGACTTCATGCACGCAATGTTGGCAAAGCCATTGTCCAGGATCCGCAAGGACCGAGGCGCATGGAGATCCACATCGCTGCTGTGCTTGGTCGGCTCAGGGGATTGGATCTTGCTCAGATCGGAGGCATGAATGTAATTGCCGGGGTGGATGGGGACTTTGATGCTCGCGCCCGATCGAGAGTCGAGAACTTGCAGGTGAGCAGGTTCCAGAGGAGGCGAACCTTCCACTACTTGTTGAAGCTGGGTAGCCATTACTATGTGTGAGGGGATAAGGTGATGTTGAACATCTGCACTACAATGGTGGTGTTGGTGTATATAATCTCTCATGATGCTTTTGCCTGATCTCACTTGTCGAGGAGGCGCAGTCCGGCAATCCAACAATCCCGCAATCCCTCCACACAATCTAATTAGCTAGAATACCACCCATAGTCCAGCAATCCTTTGATCCCTCAGCCTTTCAATCCTGTGCCCTGTGCTTGGCACCGTAATCCCTTGTCGTCAGAGCCATATCTGTTGGCTCATCTGCATAACCACTTTCCCCTCCGTGAAGGCCACTGCTGCTGAGCACTGACGGTCGCAATTCTGGCCCAATTCCTGTCTAACGTTCATTCGGCCACCATGCAGGACAAGAAGGAGTTGCGCATTCTCACTCCAGTGGGAATGCTGGGATATGGCTTCAGTGAGCCGCTGTTTTGGCAAGCCGTCGACGCCGGGGTGGATGCGATTGTGTTGGACAGCGGATCGACAGATGGCGGACCATCACGACTTGCCCTGGGATCTACGACATTTCCGACCGAGCGATATGCTCGCGATTTGGCCATTCTGCTCGCAGCTTGTCATTTCAATCGCGTACCTGTCATCATCAGCTCGGCCGGGGGCAACGGGGAGGACGACGCGGTCGACATGTTTGTCGGCATCATCACCCAGATCATCGCCGAGAAGCACTATCGACCGCTGAAGGTGGTCACCATCAAATCCGGAATCTCCAAAGAACTAGTCTCGCAAAAGGTGCAGGCTGACCAGATTGTCCCTTGTGGCGCGGCGCCTCCCTTGCAGGAGGAACACCTGGACCAGGCCCGGTTGCTTGTCGCGCAGATGGGGCCCGAGCCATATGTGAAGGCGATGCAGGAGCATCCGGATTTCGACATCATCATCGGAGGACGCTCGTACGATCCAGCCCCCTACGTCGCGGTATGTCTGTACCACGGCTTCACGGATCTGGGGGTCATCTACCATATGGGCAAGATCATGGAATGTGGGGCGTCGTGTGCCACGCCCAAGTCCCCCGAGGCCCTGGCGGTCATTCGCAAGGAGCCCTCGTGCTTTGAGATCACCCCGCTCAAGCCCAGTGCACGCTGCACGAAGAACTCGGTCGCTGCGCACGCCTTGTACGAGAATGCTCGTCCTGATATTCTTCACGGACCGGGCGGTGCCTTACTCCTGGCCGATGCGTCCTATGAAGAACTGGCCGATGGCCGGACGGTGCGAGTGTCCGGAGCTCAATTCCAGAAGTCTGACCCGTACATGGTCAAGCTAGAGGGGGCGCGAGTCAGTGGATATCACGGTGTTGTCATTGGAGCCGTTCGAGATCCGATTCTGATCCATCAAATCGACTATTTCACCACGGAGGTGGTCAAGGCGATGCACGAAAAGCTGGAGTTTGATTTCGACTGCCGGATGCATATCTACGGCAAGGACGGAGTCATGGGAGCGCTCGAACGAGATCGATTCACCATCCCCAAGGAGGTGGCCATCATCGCTCATCTCCACGCCCAGACCCAGTCGCAAACCACAGAAGCCTGTAAGCTGGCGCGAACTTACCTCGTCCACGGACCCTACCCCTACCAAGCGGCCACGGGCGGCAATCTCGCCATGCCCATCAACCCGAGCAATTTGACCCTGGGTCCGGCCTGTGAGTTCTGCGTCTACCATCTCATGCAGGTGGAGGACCCGACCTCTCATTTTCCAATCGCCACGCAATGGACGCCTGTATTGTCGGAGGGCCACAAACAATTGGCAGTGCACCCGAGAGACAATCTGCAACAGAAGAATGGTAGAAAACTCAAAGACCGCCCGATGCCCCCGTGCGAGCTGGGCTCCAGGGATGTTTTCCTCCAACCGCCCCCATGTCCAGGCCATCGCTACCTCGGCGATATTGCTTCGGTGGTGCGGAGTAAGAACGCTGGTCCGTTCGAGCTAACCTTTGACGTCCTCTTTCGCGATCTCGACGCGCTCGAGAAGGTTCGCTCGACAGACGTGCTCAATACCGACACCATCGCTCGTCTGTACCAAATTCCGACCGAAGAGGTCCTGGTGTGCATGTACTGGCCCTCCGCCTGTGCTTTCAAGGCGACGATCAAGCGACCCATTGTGTGCGGAAATTTTGGGGAGACGGACACGCATGGGTCGCAGCAGCATGTTCCGTTATTGTATCTGGAGGTTCCTTGGGCGGAGTGATCATACACTTATGTCAATTATGAGAATGATCCCGAGTAGTATATAGCTCTTTTTCTTTTTATAACGACTTGTTAACAATCACATCTCGTGTGCTGAATTCTTGCCTGACATATATACTCTGTAGTGCTGTAGTGAGAGAAGCTTCTCTATATCAATGTTTTACAATGATGCAGGAGCCCCAACTGATATGTATGTACTCTGTGGGAACGCACTTCCGGCTACCTACCGCAAAACATCAACAAGGGAGGAGTGTAACAGACCCTTTCAGAACAGCATAGTCTTTCCGACCGGAGTAGAGCCAGATAATGACATTTCAAACGGAGAATAAAGTATAGTTGATTGCAGAAGAACAGTCACGCCTCAATTGGATCCCAAAACACAAACGACCTCGCCTCAATCGATCGCCTCGTCGGCGCATCTTCCGGAGTGTCATTGTCCCAGAACGCCCCATGGGGCACGACCTTGGTCACATCCGTGTCAAATGAGCTAAATACCAACGCCTCATCGACATCCAGGTCGCTGGCGAAATAATACTCGTAGCGCGGATCAAACTTCAGCACCGTGTCGTGGTCCTTACCGCCAGTCTCCGCCTCGGAGGGATCGTTGATGGTGTACAATCGTTCCATGTGTGTGTCATAATGCCAGTCCTCTATCTTCTCGTGGTTGATCAGTAGCAGCGGCCACTGCTGGACGGCCTGGTCGATCGACCGCCACACATTAACGGAGGCCCAGCGCTTGTGCGTGCGAACGAGGCGTTCGGCCTCCTCAGCGCCGACGACGTTCTGCAGCCGCAGGAACCCGTTGTCGAGGTCACGATCGACGTGTGCTACGGCCAGGGAGCTGCCCTTGGACTTGGCGGCGAAGACGTTCTTTGCGTTCAGGTTCTGCTGGCGCACGCGGAACCCGAACGGGATCACTGTTGCGGCGCCGGTGACCTCGGTGACGAGTTTCTGGACCTCCGGGTAGTACTGGGTTTCGATGGTAGCTTTGCCTTCCTCGGTGTCGGCGGCGGCGAGGAACTGTTCTGGGGTGATGGAGGTGGTGTGGCGGACGACTTGGTAGCCTTTGCTGGCGTGGGTGGGTTGCGGCGACACCGAGCGGAGGTCTGTCACGGTAATTTCAACTTCTTTGGGAGGTTTGATGTTGGTGGAGCCGTTGGCGTGGTCGATGTAGGCGTTTTCACCGTCACGAGTGCCGTTCCACATGCCCACCTTGCCGGTGGTATTGCGCGAGACGAGAGTGCCTGGCATAGTGATTGAGGATAGTCGCTTTGGGTGATTTGGGGTCACAGTAAAGTTGGATAGTGGGTTTGAGACACCCACGGGACTACGCTGCAGAAGATGGTGAATATAGTGTTGGCTACGACGACCATACTCGTGAAGATGCAGGAAGGCGAGGAATCGTGGATTTGGGGATGGATGGATCAATGGATTGCGGGATTGCGGGATGGCCGGATCACTCTGGGCTGGCTTTGCTTGGCTTCATCGTCTGACACGTAAGGCGGAGTTTGTCGCTGGTAATTTTATTCATGTGTCTTATCGCAAACATTTGACGAAAATCGACCCCTTGTTTGTGGGCGCTAACCAAGGGAGATAAGTCTCAAGCCCGTAATCGGAGGGGGGGGGGGGGGGGGGGTATGTGCTCTGGCTACCCTGAGTCTGGCGATACTCGATATGATATCTGCATCGAAGTACAAGAAGAAGGATATTGAATTCTTTGCTGGGAAAGAGCAAGAATGCAGACAGGGAG